>JAQFYG010000710.1:0-25404 GCA_034694325.1 Entomobrya corticalis | reverse complement strand
AACTCTTTAATCGTTTATAAACTCTCCAAATTCCCCGTTTGTTAATCGTAATTAAACCTTTACTTCAATGACAATTGACAAGTCCCGATGGATTTTTTTGGGTTGAGCAAAATAATTTAAATAAAGCATAAATAAATCGGTTTCAAATGAAAAATGGCCATGATATGTGATAATTTTCAGAGATAATGAAGGACAAAGAGGGGCAGACGGTCTGTCCTATGAACAGACATCAAGCATATCCCAATAAATGTGAGAGAAACACACTTGCACAAAAAGATTCTACAATCTTCTCGACAACTGTACATCATGAATTGTAGTGCGTTTTGGATTTTAGCTTCTTTCCAAGTCGTTCGTTCCACAAACAATAATGTCCATATGTGCCTAAATGTCGATGACTTGATGACTCATAGCAAGATGATCCCCCTACTTCTCTGGTTGGACACTGTTTTGGTTGGTGTGGTGTGATGACTATGAATCAGCTGAGGTCAACTCAATAAAACGGTCTAAAAGAAACAACAACATACATAACAGCCAGCTCAAAATAGATGTGTTTGCTTGCAGTTAAAATGCAAACAACCAGAACACAGCAAAGTTAAAGTGATCATGAACAGAAACAAGTCAAATTGTCAGAAAAAAATGAAATGAGAATGCGAATACGAATTTAGTGAACGGATGGTAAATGCAAAGTGTGGATGTAAAGATGTAATGTAGCATAACGAAGCGATGAGCAAAGACATATGATGACGCAATCAAAAAATAGAGAGATCCCATTCACTAGATGCTCATCTTACACTTTGTAAGTGTGCATTCCCTGCCATGAAGTAAACAATTTTTATAGATTTTTTTTGTGTGGATCCTGACGTTTTTTTCGCACACGTCTTATGCAACGTGTGTCACACAGACACAATAAGAGTAGAAGATTAACTAGACAATCAAATTTTTTAGTAAACAATCATCAGTTTTGTTTTGAAGCTGTTGGTGTTAACACGATTATTACAATAGAGCATCTTCAAATTGGCACACGAATTGCTGATGTAGCTGTAGAAATTCTCGTGAAGTTGGAAGTAATGATCTTAGAAAAAGTGTTTCAGTCAGTACACGTGATAGATCTGTTTAATTAGTACGCTATTATTTACCTTTTAAATTTTTTAGTATAAATAACTTGTGTAAGTTAACGGGTAAATACACTGATAATAAAAATTTGAAATTCAAACGATTTGTGTGTTTTATTGTGTTCATTGAAGGGTCATTTTTATTTTGCTTAGGCAGCTTCCAATTTAAAAATGGAATCTCAACAAGTTCCTAAAGCTCCACCAAGACGAAGGGCGGAAGAGAGATCTGAAAGTTCCAGTATGGCTAATAGCTTAGTTTCCAGTGAATTAAATGGATCAGAGCATCCTGCATTAAGGGCACAAGAATTCCATCGTTTGCATCGTTCGGCAGTAGAAATAACGTCGGAGGCACAAACAGCAGACGAAGAAGGAAAGAGGGATGATGCTTTCAAAGCGTACAATAGAGCTTTGCATTTCATAGATCAAGCAGTGAGTTTGGCACATCAAGGGGGTTTTGCTGAGTGTGACGTTAATAAGATTGACGACTTAACGTACAAGTTAAGAATCACGAGGAAAAATATTCTCGAGCGTGTGAGTGATCTTCAAATAGGTGCGCCGTCCGGATCCGAAGAGATGAATAGTTACTTAAATGGCCCTAGTGGTAGCTCGTCCTTGACAACTGGCAGTGTTACAACTCCTTCTTACTCAAGCGTGACCTCAACAAACAGGAACCCATTGCCTTCTTACGAAGACGCTGTTCGAACCAATAATGATAATGTAGCAGGTGCAAGCGCTGGAAGCACGATGAGCCACAGTTTGAATTATCGGGAATTGGTGTCAGCTTTAGACGATATTGCTGCTGAACAAGCTACATTGACCAACCCGCTTCCGTTAAACGCACACGAAGTTTTTACTGTGCCTCAAAATGTTCAGATTTATTTCATCAGTCCAGATGACAATGTGTCAGCTCCTTCGTATCCATCGTTTCTAAGAATTGTGGTCACTGATCAAAGTGGTAAGTTTTTATTCTTCTATTCTCTGTCAACTAGTTGTTTGTAAATTGCATGTGCATGCGGGTGATTTGTTTTTACTTTCTCATATGTATTATTAATGTAGAAGAAAATGGCGAAAATATTCCAGCGTTTCTTCAGGTTGGCGATTGGACTTATCCGTTAGTACCCCGCTCGCCCGTTCTTCTCACTTCAGATGGGTTGTATGTATTTCCGGACTTAAACGCAAAAGTTCTTGGTAAGTATCAAGCATGTCTTTGTACTGCTTAGCGTACCACGCTGTTTACTTACTTCTCAACGGTCTAATTGTAAACGCTTATATTATATGTGATTTATTAGGATCCAGCGTTGGCCTGATTCTTCCACCTGATATTTCTTCCGAAAATCGCCAAACTTTTGAAGAAGTCCTTTCACAGCTATTGCATTTTTCAAGAATACCACGAGTTGGACATCCCGAAGATATTCCAGCAACACCTCCAGAAATCGCCCCTAGGTTTCCAGATGCGTCTTCATCAGCTACGACACCAACATCTCCAACTGCTGATTCAACAAGACGACTCAGTACTAAAATAGCTGAAGGTCTGGTGACAGGTTCGTTTGTATATTCCGCTTTTATGCTTGTTTTTATCCATTTCTCTATATATCAGCGTGCAACATTGTTATTATATTCTAATTACCAAAAATTATTATGATCCATATTTGAGTACCGTGTGGGAACTTCCAAGTATTGGTGTGGTGAGATCAAGAATTCTTGATAATAGCAAAATTAATAGAGTACAGTTTGTAGCAGCTATTAAAGTAAACAAATCCTTTGTTTCGTATTATCTATGCGTTTTTATCATAGTATATTGCTATAATGCTGCCTGTAAGTTTTTCAATATTATTGTTTCATAATGGCTACATCTTTTTCAATATTTTTGTTGCCGTAATTGCTGCATCTTAATTAACTCTTTTTAATCGGGACGTTATCTTATACCTAAGTTTTTGTTCAACCTAACTTCTTTAACTCATCACATATAATTGAATTTACAGGAGCAGAAGCCGTGTCTAAGGGTTTGGTGTATGGAGCTACCAAAACCTCTATTCTTCTTGACAAAGGAACATCATATTTACAGTCAAGAATGGACCCAGCTAAGGAAAAACCTGTAATAAAACCGGAAGTGAAAAAGGGAATGAAGGTAGCAAAGACGGTATCGGGAAAAGCAGTTCAAGTTAGCGGGTACCTCGGTAAGAACTTTATACTTCTTGTCCATTGTATTTCGTGTTTGATGAATTCATTTATAACTAACTGGTTTTATTAATACTGGATTTTAGTTAATCAAGTTGGAAACGCAACAATGGCTCTTGGTCGACATTTAGCCCCACATGTGCAGCGAGCTGGAACTAAGCTTTTGGCAAAAACAACTGGAAAAGACGACGCTGATGCTTCGAAGAAAATGGATCAAGTTTTAGAAGTTACCTCTGGTGCAGTTGCCGGCTTTGGAACTTTGTATCTGGGTTTAGAATCAGCAGCTACAGTTTTGGCTAGTAGTCTTGCTAATAACACAGTCCAAATTATTCATCACAGGTGACGATAGTGACAAATTTCTACAAAATCTCTTTTTAAGTAGTTTGTTTGAAAATTTAAAAGGTTTAACTTAAATATGTTACATTATTTATGGAAATAGGTACGGCGACGAAGCGGGAGAGCTAGCTAATGACACAGCTGGGGCTGCGGGAAGTGCCGCTATGACAGTTTTGAATGTTCAGCAGCTTGGGCCGAAATCAATAGCCAAAAAGGTTGTGAAAGGTACAGGGAAAGAAGTCCTCAAGCAGCACAAAGACAACAAACGACCTTCGAATTCACCTGGAAATCCGTCTCCACCCAATGGACCAGCTGCTTTATAAAATAAGATTTACCTGTAAAATACGTGGAAAGGCCTGAAGCAAAGCATTTAATACTTTTTTGATCCTGATTTAAACTATTTAACGTAAAGTTACTACATGTTGTGTACGATTCCTAAAACTGGAAAGCAATGTAATGAGACGATGACAATGTATCTTCTAGTGTAGACTGACGATTGTGAATCTCTAAGCACACAATGACCTAATCTCGTACCCATATCTCATTGATAGAAATATATTAGCATATCTTAATCAAGAAAAAAATATAAATTGTTTTGTAAGCGCTTACAAATACTTGGTGCTGGCTTTATTATACAAATCCACGTATTTAATAAATCAGTGTCTAACGTGCCTTAGGATAGCAAAAACAGATCTGACTGTGAAAAATGCGATATGATAGCGAAAAATAAAAAGGGTATTTAGATATATCAGACAATGATTTATGAAGAAAATAAGAATGCGAAATTTACTGACCGTGATTTTAAGTGTGTGGTAGTGCTAGGGCTAGTATTATTTTGTGACAATGCTTGACATTTAGATATAAGCTGTAATTTTTGTGTACCATGTTTCATATGTATATATTTAATTTCTGTTTGCTTTACCACTTCACCTTCAAATTCAAAACAAATACCAATGAAAGAAGAAATTCTAAACAAGGAACCAAGTTGTTTTGGTGCACAGTTTGCCAGAATGTCTGCATTTTATATTTCCAGTAAACTACATAATTATTGATTGTAGCTACTAGCTGATGTATTACTTCATGAGTACTTATTCCGTCTAAACACTTCAATAAATGGATAGTCTAAGTTTTATGCAAATTCCTGCAAACGCAATTACGTCTGAAATTGAAAGTTAGTTCAGTACACTATCGTAGTCCCCCAAATGTTATTATAAAAAATTGGGCCAAAAAACGGCAACTGTAAAAGTTTACCAACATAGTTAACAAACAGACTGAATTGCATCTTACTATTATCCGTTTGCATGCATAATGCAGGTGAAGAATTGGCTTGGTGTAGTATACCCGATTCCTTATAAAATAAGCTTTATTTTAATGTGTTATAAGTAAAATAAGTTAATATTTTTATATGTCGTAGCATTTACCTCTTTTAAACCGACAAAAATTATATGTATTCATTTACTCAAGGCAAAGAATCTCGTGGAAGTTACACTTGAATATATTTATTAATGAATCGAATTATTGTAGTACTGGTATTACTGCAGGGACAATTGTATTAAAATATATAAACAATTTGTAAATTTCAAAATGACACAGGTAAATAAAATAAAACTTTAACATTAGGATCGCTGTTTTTGCCTTACTTTTATTATATTTCAGTTTACCCCTGCGAATTTACTCATCTCTCTGAAACTATTACCTCGTATTTTTTGTATTTTACCATGAAACAAGGAAGCAAAATTCTTCCCAAACAGTCCAGTACATGGCCGAATACTTATTTACCAGGTGGATTCGCAGAAAAGGTCGAGAAACAGTTCAGCGTTGTTTATGGTTAACAATCATTCCAGAGAATTGTCTGTCATTTATCATAAAATGTATGTTGAATGTCTAACTTGTTTCCATGTTCCATTATTCATGAAAATCCCCTTTTCGCTAGTATTTAACTATTGATTGAATGCGGTATCTATTGCTGCAGGCACTTGATTTCCTTTTCCGTTTGAAATCATGTTGTTGATAATAAATATACGATAATGTATTCTCTAAGTTATATACATCATATGCATATAAAAAGGAAGCCTGCAGGTAAAAAGTGATCAAAATTAATGGATGGAAGTTTGCTTTGCAAATACTTGAGTGTTTAACGGCCAAGTGTTCCTAGTCACGAAAAGCCAAACTTTGGTATAGACGAATGAAACACTCTTACAATAGTCGTTGGGAAGTCCACCAGTATTGAACGCAGTGTCTTTCAGATTTTCTTCTTTGAGATGTCGAATTGAAAAGCAGCATCACTCTGATTTTCTGCCCCCTTCCATTCATTCATACAAAGTATCGGCAAATAACATCATCGAATTTTCTCACCATGCATACTATGCATTATGCATATTAGTCGACGTGATGATGGTTGCTAGACAGCTCACAGATTCACAGTTTTGACTCGCAGAGTGTTGGCAAAAGAAAGCAAACAATTTGGGCAGACCAAGAACGGAAGTGGGGACGTAAGTAAACAAGATGAGAAACTGCCTTTTCCCATCACTTCAATCATGCTTCTCTAGTAGCATACCACTCGTTTCTTTCCTACTTGTCCTTGTGCAGTCACATTTATTGTTATAGTGCCCACTGCTCAGATATATACCTTGTATTATAACGTCACGTTTCCCTGAGAGATCAAAGGAGCAGCAACGAAACTAATCGAAAAAGCCTTGTGCTCGCAGCAAGCCAGCCAGCAGCCTTAGTCATCCTTGTTCTCTCTCTAAACAAAACTTTCCCATTATTATAACGGCATGCTCCTACCTACACATAGATTGTTACTTAACCGAAGGTTATACCACACACATGCACACACAGAAGACTTCCTTTTTCCCTATTTTGGCGTTTATGGTTTCCTCCATGGTATGTATTTCTTCTGGCTACCGTTGTGAGTATAATAATATGGAAGCTGTAAGCGTAGTCATGTTTTCTCTATAGAGAATACTTTTACCACTACACAAATGTGCTTTCTCCATTCGTGGAAATAAAGCCTACTTTCACTTCCTTGTTTGCCTTCCGCAATAGGTAGAAAAGAGTCGAGATGGAAATTCCAAATAAGTCATGTCAATCTATTACACTGATACTGCTTATGCATATGCATGTAGTTTATACACATTATGAATATACTTTTTGTTTCCAAGTGGAAGATTAACTTTCTTGCATGGAAAAACATACATACCTACATGTCATTTTCTCAATAATAGGGGAAAATGCTAACGATACATTCTGTGGAAGAGGTATTTTGTGTAGTAACACATCTCAACGTCAGTCACTTTTTACATTTTTAACTTGAGTGATATAAACTTGTATTAACAATCCATTCTCATTGTTTGCGACCGATCAAGGAGTTGGAGCTAACGCCATATACATAGTTCTATATACTTTATTTATGTTTCTTCTTTTCACAACTGCATATTATACAAATAGAGAAAGCCATAAAGTTATCTTCTTTCTCTGGAGATTTTATTATTTTAATATAAGCAGAGGCAGTACCATGGTTCCCGTAGATTCAATCGGCTATGCTCGTTTGGAATTACCACGAATTATGTAAAATATTGCATGCTCCATCCAGACAAGACCAGACGCTGCTGAAAATGCTTACATACAGCAAATACGACAAGTAGACAGCCCATTCGCCATCGCTGTTGTCGACTTTCTCTCCATGTATGTAACTATGTATAGTAGCCATCATTATAGTACTATGTATCCAACCGGTAGACGACAAGATGATATCCCTACACAATGATCCCTTTTTTATTCTGGCTTCAGTTTGGAGTTTCAATGTCTTCCTCTTCCCAAAGCACCCATTCGTATATGTACATGCATTCGTTTGCTGTGGCTTCTGGTGGTGCGCTATTAGCATTTACAGGGATACTTACTTGTTAGCTGGAAGTGGAAGAAGGAGAAGAAGAGAAAGAAGTAGACGAAGAGTAGCTGTTTTTAGTTTGTTAAAACTTGAGAGAAAACTTTCACCAGTTGGCATGTACCATGGGACATAATAATATGTTTCGCGGAGAAAGCAGCTTAAATCCAACAACCATCACGGTTGCACAACTCGCTGGTTATGGTGCCTCCTGGTGAATTCAATATATGCAGAGTGGGTTTGTTTGATCGGAGTCGTGTTGAGCACGGATTCATTCCAGTAAACTCTTGATGATGATGATGTTGAGACATATTTCATTTTCTCCATTCATTCGACCAGTATTTCTACTATGACACATAGTACACACCTTTCACTTCTATACTAGTAGAAATAGAGAAAGAAGAAGAGAAAGAGGGAGGCTTTTCCATTGTTTTTCTCGATGCATAAGTAACAACCTACCTGTAGTAAAGTAGTCTCATTTTAGAGGTGAAATCCCTTTCCTTTGCTACATATCGGAGAGCTGCTAGAAGTTTTCTGTTTAAAATTATATTATCATAGAACGAAACTTATCAAGCCAAAATAATAATGTGATCGCCAGTTAAGCAGGCAGATTGTTTAGTCTTTTACACGTCTCTTGTGAAATCACATAATAAAGTCGATCAAGATCAAACCAAGCTATCACTCTTTTTGTTTGCTCTTTGATAAATGAATTGTGAGAGAAGATGAAATGAAGTTATTTTCTTTACTGGTTGGATACCAGATTGATAGGATGAGCAGTTTGTCCGAAAAGTTGGCAAGATTGTTATACTCAAGTTGTGCAGGTGAAAGTTGAAGTTTTCTTTCTTTAAGGAAACTAAAATTATTGTTGATAGTCTTAAAATGTAAAACGACAATGAGTACGTTAAGGGAAAACAGAAAGCTTGAGTTCGGAAGGAGAAATGCCATGGTACCTACACTGCTGAGGTTACTATGGACGCTGGCCCTTGGATGGTACTTAAGTTCTTGGTAAGACAATATTTTTGAGCTGCTTGAATCTTAGATCGTGTATGGCACCGCTGTATCCGTTTTACTCTTGCCGCTTTATACAAAGATCACCCGCAATTCAAAGCGTTATTATCACTTTTGATCTTTAAAAAGAAAATCAAAGAACAAACGTAGTGAAAGTGGTAAACTACAAAAATATTTTCGTAAATAATCTGTATTTGTCAATCGATAGTGTCGTCGGAGGAATTACCTCTTCATCTGACAAGTTGGAAAATGTGACACAAACCATCGCAAACCTTCTCCAAGGTTATGATATTCGACTGAGACCCAATTTTGGAGGTAATAAAAATTGGCAATCATACACTTCTAGCACCTACGTTATTGTTGACTTCCTTTCAAAATACTTGTCTCTCCTGATTGGATACTTTCCTCAACGACATTTGATGCATGTAATTGTTTGGTTTTATAAAAAAGGTGATCCTTTGTACGTTGGAATGGACCTTACTATAGCAAGTTTTGATCACATCTCTGAGGTCAATATGGTAAGCATGTTTTAATTTACTATTGGTGGGGTAGGGTAAGAGGGTGATTGAAGCGCTATTTAAAATAAACCATTATGAAACAAAGACAAAACTTCAAATTGTCAAATACCATGAAACTGTTATGTATCCATAGGATTATACCATAACTATGTATCTGAACCAATATTGGAAAGATGAAAGGTTGGCATTCAGTTCTGACGATGAAGTACTTACACTTTCCGGTGACTTCGCTGAAAAGATTTGGGTACCAGACACATTCTTTGCCAACGATAAGAACAGGTTTGATATATAATCAATTCTAACAAACAAATAGCAGGTTATACTGTAAAATGCCTTGAACATTTTGCGTCATAATTTATGAACTATGAAGTAGAATACAAGATGTAAAACTAGCATACGAATTTTTGCACTGAAAAAATGTAACAAAATGACCAATAAGCATGATAAATACAATTTTAATTTGACATTTTATAGTTTTCTTCATGATGTCACAGAGAAGAACAAAATGGTCAGATTGTATGGTGATGGAAGTGTCACTTATGGAATGCGATTTACAACTACACTGGCATGCATGATGGACCTTCACTATTATCCGTTAGATAGTCAAAACTGCACAGTGGAAATTGAAAGCTGTAAGAAAATTTATGACTTATTTAACTTAACTACCCACATAGGTATACTATCACTGTAATTGATAATATAATTTTGAAAAAGTTGCCTGAACTGTGCTATATTATTTCAACATTTAGACGGTTACACTGTGACAGATGTCGTTATGTACTGGAAGGATACGCCTGTCACTGGTGTCGAGGAAGCTGAACTTCCGCAGTTCACAATTACTGGGTACGAAACGAACGACAGAAAAGAACGCCTGGCAACTGGAGTTTATCAGCGTTTATCACTTTCATTTAAGCTCCAGCGAAATATTGGTTACTTCATTTTTCAAACATACCTACCTTCAATACTTATTGTCATGCTCAGTTGGGTCTCATTTTGGATAAATCATGAGGCAACTAGTGCTCGCGTTGCACTAGGTAATTTGATTTGAAAACAATAAAAACTTTCCCCATTTGTCCATTCATTTAAAAATTAAATATTTACTTATATTCGGTTTATTTTACTCCAGGGATTACAACGGTGCTTACAATGACCACCATTAGTACTGGGGTTCGCTCATCCTTACCAAGGATATCCTATGTCAAAGCTATTGACATATACTTGGTCATGTGTTTCGTTTTTGTATTCGCCGCATTGCTTGAATATGCGGCTGTTAACTACACGTACTGGGGGGCAAGGGCAAAAAAGAAGGTTAAGCAAAAGCTGAAGGTTGATACTCCTACCAAAAGACAGGAGCAGTGTTTTGGAAATGAAGAAATCATCGAGCTTCAGGTATGCTTTATAAATAAGTTTAACTTATTTATAACGGTGAATAATGTTTTTTTGTCTCTACAACATTTACATGCTTTATTGTTTGAAGGAGCTGCAATTGTCACCAATACCATCCATTCGAAAAAGAACATTTGCATCACAGAGTGATCCGTCAATCGGCGGCGCTCAGTCACCGAGATTTCCTCCCAGTTTTAGAATCCACAGACCTCATCATGGACTCGGGTCGTACGGGATGGGTGCTGGTGGTGGCAGTTTGAGATCCCGTGGACGCTCCCGCTCGTCTCGACAACGAGATCAACTTCAACCTCAGCCTCCAAAGATGCTCCAAACTATACGACGCGGTGCTAACGCATTGAAAGCATCACTTCCTAGAATCAGAGATGTGAATGTGATTGACAAGTACTCACGAGTCATTTTCCCCGTGTCCTTTATTCTCTTTAACGCGGTGTATTGGTCGTTTTACTTTTTGTGAGAAGCGCCATCTGCCTATTATTATTAAATAGGCAGATGGCAACGCCTCGTATCGAATACTCCCATTTATCGAAACTCTTATTTACCATTCAATCGAAGCATTTTATCAAGTTCAGTCCCCATGTTGCTACCCTCTACTACTACCAGAGTTGCTTTCATGGAGACAATGGTACGTTCTATTGCACATTGAACTATGCTTTGTAGGATTCTAAATTGCCCCCAGAGTTTGAAGCAGTACTTCATGACCTGTTTATGCGTTTATTGTTTTCAGGATTTCAAATATTTGATGCATTAAACATTGCGTCAGCACGTTATGTTATCAGGTCAACCCATGTTTTTCAGTACATGTCATTCAACTGCTAAGGAACAATTACTACAAATAGTGCCATAATCGTATACAGTACGAAAAAGATGTAACGGTGACAGTATATTACGAAGTATTAGAGGGTATATGATATCAGAAATTTAGTTACTTGAATTTCATTCTATCAGATAGGTAGCTAAATTCCGTCTTTCATAGAAATGTGACAAACAGTATGCACATTATTTACCACTAAAGTTGGTTCCGAAATGTTATATGCCCAGTATTAACAATGAAGAATACGTAAACTATCGCTTCCCAGACGACAAGTTGATGATTTTATATAAAATGGTGCTTAAAGGCATTATCACTTATCCCCATTCTATAAACTACCTGTACAGTCTTTAGCACATTCAGGTCTGCGAAACAGTACATAGTGAATAGAGCAATTTAATGTTTACTATTAGAGTTATTTTGTATCCGTCACTAAAGGAAATTAATTCGTCGGGCCACATAACAATTCCTTTTAAACTGGCAAATCATTAACCTCCTCTACAAGTGGAACTTCATTGGAGTTACTTACAATTAGTTACTTTGCTGAATGATTTTGGGACAAGTGGATTCCTCCATTTTGCTTCGTATCTAGCACAAGTAGCTGTTATATGCACTACTAAATACGATTTAAGATAAATCAGAGATTTTTGAGAATACTCGCTGAGAATCAAACTTCGTTTTAGATGAAAAGCAAAGTCAAATTATTATCTAAAATTACAACATTACAAGTATGAAGGTATGAAGTTATGACTATATCTATTAATTGTTGAGTCGAAGAGTATAATGCCAAGATTCTTCGTTGGGTTGAATGAAATTATTTGCTTATGCTCACTCTTGCTAACTATAACTATTAGCTTGATATGTAAATACTCGACAATTATTTCGAATTCAGAGGAACCACCCTGCAAATTCGATCTACTCTCAACATAATAAGTCATGATAGGTTCTGTTACTTCTTCGTCTTGTTTAAAATAGATTTATATGTCGTTTGTACTGATTTAAGTTATAAAGATTTTTCGACTAATTAAACTTATTAATACTGCACATAAATATATAATTATTAATAAACAATGATGTTTGGTTTAAAGCTGGTTAGCATTAGTTATCACTCATCATGTCCTTACATTGAAGAAATCTGGCCCTGCGTAACGAAGAATTCATAAAATCTTTCGCGAAAAGTTATTGAACAGAAGCTTTGTAAACTACCAATTCATGTACTACAGGAAATTGAACTACTGTTTTAAGTGTTTTAATCTTAAGTGCCCATCGCTAATGACACAATAATCTTAAACAATACTATTTTGAAGTTCAACCATTGTCCTAATTTGTTTGTACATACTTCATTTCAACATTAGATAATATTTTTCTTAAAATATAGATTTTTTGCTATATACCATCTATCTGTAATCATTCATTATCTAGTGAATATGATGTTTAAAACTAGGGAAAGTATGGAAATCTAACGCAAATCTACTTGCTGATGAGAATGAGTAAAACAATTCCTAACGACATTAAAACAGGGATTTATGTAATCCTATGGTGCTAACTATAATTATTCGAATATTTTGACAGAAAATTTTCATGTTTGGTGCTTGGTTTGTGGGTATGTTGGAAAGACTTTTATTTAAGATTGATAAAAAAATGAGTGGTTTGCGGGCCAGTAAAACAATACAACACACTGCAACTTTTTCCGAAATTGATTGTCATCTGAAAAATACTAATCAGTTGCTTCTCCTGAGTGAATATGAAGAAACGTTGTGCGCATGAAAGGAACCTTATAAAAGTACTTGCACCACATACTACTATTGACTATTATATTGTTACTATTGTTACTACATATTTGGTACTAGCAATAGTAAGTAAAGCTCACAGTATTATTATAAGTACATATTTGTCACGAAAAGAAATTATTGTATAATTCTGAATGTCAAGGTTTACTCCGAAAAGGATGTCTTCAAGTATATTATTATGTTTTATTCAACGCATACCTATTACTATTAATAGGTATATAATATTGACTAATGATACAACTAAATGTAGGTATTAATGCCATGAAAATACAGCCAAAAGATGTTTTGTTGTCTGATATGCATATATTCAACTGAGTAAGCGATTCGAAAGGGTAAAAACGTGGGTACTCTCTCACCTATTATTATAGAAATTAGATTTGACAATATCTCTACGATACTGCATTACTTCGTTTTCTAAAAAGTAATGCAGTACCGCTAACTATCATGATCTTTAATATATGTTATATTATATATTATGATTATATATGTAACTTTTAAGTTTAAGAAAAATTTGAATGATTGTATTTTGTATATACGGGTTACAGTTTCGGGACATGCATGAGTTGAGAAAACAGAATATTATCAACAGAATTATCTAAAACAAAAAAGAGTTTGCAAATTGAACTGTTTAGTTGATGGTTTGTGTGAATGATACAAATATATTGTTATAATTAATTATTATTCCTATAAATAATATTTCATTAGTTGCTAAAGGAAATAAAATATTTCTGTAGCATCAATGAAACTGTGAATTCTCTTGTTTCATAAATATTATGTATGTATTAAATTCACAAACAAAACTGATTATTATAGATTTGTTTGTTCAAATTATTAACTTCATCTTTACTCGCTCAGTTGTCAGTTGTATCTAACGCTACATTGCAATCATAATTTCACGCGCATGATTTAAATTGTGTAAGTATCCAGCTAATGTATTGTTATTTGGAGCATCATCTTCTCTGGCAGCATATGCTAAAGATGTGGATAATTTGTCACTGAAAAATGTGGGTCATCACTTTATCGCACTGATCTTCATTAATCATATCGTCTTAATCATCACTTGTGCAGAATAAAGCATTATTATCAAAAAATAACTTTAGATTTTACTCATAAACACTTAGCATTAAAATTTGCTATAGATCTGTTATTACACTTCAACTTTGTTTCAATTTATTTACCATATGGCTACGACCACTCAAGAAAATTAAATTACAAAGGGCATTAGCTGTTTGAAAATGTTTTTAAAGGTAGCATATTTTTTAAATAATGAATCCGATATCCGATAACGGTAACCTGTAACAACTGCAGTAAGGAGGCCAAAACCCGGTTTTAGTTAGCGTTGGTATATATGCATTTTTGAAAGCATGCCTCTATTTCAGTTTCTATTCCCCTGCTCACTAACAGTCGACGGCCAAAAGAGATGTTTAAAATTGAATGCCATAGTAAGTATGGCTGACAGCAACAGCAACAAATGAAAAGTAATGAATCGCTTGCTTAGTTTTGTACGGATATCAAGGTTGAGATCCTCACGACGACGCGAAGCAAATCATCTCATCCGTGAAAATGACAATACACATACCGCATTTATTTGTTATTAGATCGTATAATTTTGGTGTGAATTGGGAACCTTCATCATAAATTACAGAAAATCTGTTTCATCTTGTTATAAAATAGACAACCTGTAATTTAATGATTTCAGGTAAAAGCCATAATATGGGAATAAAGTTAATCCATATAATACAATAAAACACACCCTTCTATTGCGCCTTTTATGTGTATCATGAAATGCCAAGTTCAATAAAGGTTTTAAAACTAACTTATAACTTATTACGTTAGATTGCTATAGTGCAAAACTATTCAATGTAATAATACATTCTTAAGTATGCATCTTGTTCTACTGGTAATTATGATTTTGACAAAACACAAACTATTAAGCCTAAGCCTAACCCATAGTGAATATTGGTCCCATATGTGTCATTTTGTTACTATATGACGCATAAGATAATTAGATAAGTTTTATCCAAACTATCGGTTTTAAAAACTTGTTTCAAATCCATGGACTTTTATTTATAATATTTTATTATGCATATTTTTAAATTTTTCAGTGCGTATTTGCAATCATTGTAAATTAGTCATCAAACGGGAGCACTTTTAAGGGATAGCTATTGTTGCTACATAAATTGCTATGGTTTGGTTGCGTCTAAAGGTGTAAAAATATTTTCATACTGTATGTCACATCTGACAAGCATAATTCATCACATTTTCCGTTGTTGATTTTGACAAGGCATTCTGCGCAACAAAAGAGATGAATCTGTGACAAGGAGAAATAAATCACAATACTGTAGCACCAATAAATAACATCTTAAAGAATGCCTGGCAGTTGGCAAACAAATAAAAGATACAGAAAACGCGTTCATTCCATAAATGCCGAGTTTAACTCCCAACTTTTCATGAGTTGTCTCGCCTGTTCTCTGGGATTTCATTGTCAGTATTTTTTCGAGCAAACGCCTATATGTACATTGTTCATTACTTCTTCCACAATGTTAGTGATAACAACAACAACAATACAATCCTTCGTTTTTACGTTTCATCTGTTTTATTCGAATACAAAAAATGCTTATTGACATGAGAATAGTAGTTCCTGTTACGGTGGTATTTATTTATTTGGTTTATCCAGAATTAAAATAACCGTATAAACGTACTTAAATATAATTACTCTTACAGCTTATTTCTTCCAAGCCTCTGCTTACTTTCATAAATCATATCTATAAGATTAGCATTTCTTATAGTTTGCTATATAGGTAATCAGTTATCAACTGGCATACAAAGCTACTACATACTTGAGAGAGCAGAGCATTTCAATTACAAAATACGAAAGTATTTAATTACGTATTTTAAATACATTGATGTATTTTGTATTTGAGTATTTAAAATACATTTTTAGGAAAATGTAATTGAGCATTTTGTATTTCAATTACTTTTCTAGGAAAATGTAATTGAGTATTTTGTATTTCAATTACTTTTCTAGGCAAAAGTATTTGAGCAATTTGTATTTAAAATACATTTATTTCAGAAATCCACTTAGCATATTTTATACTTTTTGGAGTCTAATTGATAAAAACTGCAAATATGCATAAATAAAGCAAGCACTCAAGTGTCATTTTTCACTTTTTACGGTGTAAAAAAGTTTTCAGTGATCACGGTAGTTTATATGTGGAAACTGAAGCCGATTTTAAGTAAAGTAATTGGTAATTTTTAATTAAAATACGTTCTTTTGTAAGTATTTTGTAATTTGCATTTTAAATACAAAATTAATGTAATTGAATTCTTCTGTGAGAGAGAAAAACTGATGGTCGTATTTAAATACCTAGTAGCGACGTATAAATGAAAAGTTTCAATGTATCCATTAGTAACAGCCAGTTGGAAGGGAAGTATTTACTATTTTCAAAACTTTTTCGTTGTTATAACTTCTAAACTCATCTAAGGATGCTTCGTATCCACCTTGATTTGACCTACCTACACGGCTTATTTTTTAAGTGGCCAACACATTGTTTATGGTGTGGCCAATCGCACAAAAACAGACGTATGGAAATGGTTCCATCTAGACACAAATTGTATTTGTAATGGAAACTGTCTTCTCCCAAAAACAGGCAATGAATAAACACTTTTCCTAAGTATCATCATCATAAATGCTCATATTTGGATGAAGATATTTTGGTTGCGTGTGTACTTAATTTTCTGGAAGTTACTTTGGAAGAATAGATACAAAAAATTGAATAAAAAGGATACGCCAACATAAACAAGAAAGATTGGCGTGGCTGCATTTTTGCGTTTGCCATTTGGGGTAAAAAATCATGAATGTCCTAAAGTTGAAACCATAGTTATTTTTGCTTTCAAATATTTTAAAGAATAATTCAGTGGGTTTTACTGTACGATGAACTAATCTAGTGTATCAACCTTATCTATCCGCATCTACATTTGATTTTTTTACAAGTCAAGGTGCATTGTAAATGATTATATCCACGCGCGTTATATGATGAGTATAGCAGCATTGTATAAAAATTGCTAGATCCCTCATTGCCATTGTTGTAGTATGAATGGATACGACTACTAAAACCAAATTTATCTTTGTTGTGTCATTTGTCAGTGTTAAAAAGTATACTGTCGCAGTGGGATCGTGTCCTTGGACTTAAGGATGTTCTGAAGACTTTTATACATCTAAAGACACCTTTATTTTTCGTCTTCGTTGTCGTGCATCTTTTATATTATTTGAATTGAATCAAGTGTAAAGTAACAAAAAATTGAAAGGGAAGAAGAGCACTGCATGAGACCATTCTGTGGTTTAATGAGCCATAACATTCCTAGGATGACGATGTCATATATAAATAAAAATAGATAGGAACCTGTACACATTCCATTTTTGTAGTGTCTACCTAAATTTACACACATTTCAAATCCTCGCCAGCTAATTTGGTAATAAAAAGATCCTCTGTTTATTTATTTATTATTGTGTGTCAATGGTATCTTTTTAACAACTATGGTACTGTCTAAATTAGATGATTGTAAGGTTATGGGCTATAACTATTATATTATGATAGGAATTGATAGGATTTACACGCAAAGCAACACTGAATTACTGCAGCACAACAGAGAAATGTGAATCGTTTTGTAACGCATGCCGTAAAACTTGTCTTCATTGTTATGATCAGTGAATCACGTCGCAAAAAACAAGCAAAGATGACAGCAGAACTAAATATATATCACAACTTACAAACAACCTTAAGTATTTTTACAACATCATCTCCTCAAGCTTCCACTTTTTTCTATCTTCATCAGACTTTTTTAAAGCGTGAACGAACGAACATCATTATTATCTGTATTAGTAAATTTGAAAATTGCAAATGAGGCGCTTCATTTGTTGAGCTTATTTATAAATAAACTGAAAATGCGTTGATGTAAGTAAAAGTTTGCAAGTCAACGAGTCAACACGCTTTATGTTGAAAATATTTTTTGCACAATATGAAATATCAAACGGTTATGAAAAAATTCTAATTAGTAGTCACTGCTCACGACGGATGAATGGGATTTTTTTCGTATTTACTATTGGAAAATGTTTATTTTTGACAAAATATGAATGAATTGTTTAGAAAAGAGAATGAAATGTTTCAAGTGGAATTTAGAGCGTTGCGTTGCTAAAGTCGTAGAAAGCAGTGGTAGTAAGTGCAGTGATTGCAGTTGAGAAACAGAGGAAAATAAAATGAATGCGGAATATCATAATAGAAAAATTTAATGACCATCACAAACATCATGTCCAATAGTCATGAAGTAACAAAAACAATGAAATGAAATTCGTCATCATTGAAAAAATGCGTTAAAATAAATATCAGATAGTTCACTTGTTCTTTTTTGTAATCTTGTAATTTCATTACTTAAGCACATTTACTTAATCTATACACACATTTGAATTATTGACGATGACGATATGGTATAGTTTTGGCTCTTAACTAAACAATACGAGGAGGAGGAGGATGCGTGCGATAACAGATTAGGTTTCTTCAGTGAATGGATACTAATATAATAATTTCTAAATTTCAATCGTTTGGGATTTAGAGTAGACAAGAACACGTCACATTTCGCAGTACTCCCCAAAGGAATAGGTAATATAATTATAGTTTTTATTATTAGAATGTACCAGTCAAATGCATTCTTTTGTATTACTACTGCGCGATAAAGAGTCAATGAGCATCTTAATATCTTTTTAAAAAATCGCCTCATCAGTGTCATAACATCATCTTCATGACTATCATTACCGCTATCACTATCACCCACTATACAACTAAAGTTAATGCGAAAAAAATTAACGTTCATTCTCCTTCGATGACGTGCAGACAGCTAGATGGCTATAATAATAAATGCTAGATGATTGTTATTACCACATTTATACAAGCTGTTGGGATGTGGTGCATCAACCCAAGGAGATAATTTCCTCAGTGTAAGTATCATGCACCTTATAGGTATTTGGTTATTTGGTATTTCGTGCCAATATTAATATTCGAAGATTCGAGGTGGTCAGTAACAATAGTCGATTTGCATACGACTCCTCGCCGTTTAATTTGCTTGGATGGATCTGTGAGTACCCATTGATTAAAAATGAAACTACTTTTTTAAATCACATTATCACCAATTCATTACCCAAAGAATAAATGTTGGTATCGTTGGCATTTAACTGATTGGTAAATACTGCACGAAATCAAGGCTTCATAAACTAATCAACACAATATTGTAGCAATAAATATGATTTGTTGAAATTAATCTCGTTCAGATCTAATTGAAAACAACTTTATGATCTTTGGTCGATCTTTTCCTTTGATTATTTCTTTACGTTTACACCTTTCAAAATGTAAATTTTATAAATTTTCTGGCTTACAATGTAAACAACAGTTTTAGATGAAGCATATGGTTTAAAATGTGTAAATGTTAAAACAATAAAAAAATATTTCTTTTACCACAAAAAATGTACAGATATTTTTATGAACGTTTCTAATAAAAAATGTATACTTTTTTGGAAAACCCTTCACTAAAATTAGCAACGTTGGACAATCACTATTAGAACAGAAGACTAGCATATATGCAATCTTTAATCGTTCTCATCCTCATAATCGTGCAAATTCGTGATATGACGACCAAATTAAAAACACTGGCAAATCTAAATCTGTAAAGTACATTTTTAAAGTCATGCAATGCCATACTCCTAAAAGCGCATAGCCTACAAAATGTTTCGTAATCACGTTTACCTTTAACAGTTGTTTTTTTCAAACTAGTACTCATTCGGTGATCAAGTGATTATTGCAAACTGCTTCACACATTTCGTAAAGGTAAACATGTTATATGTTAAGGTAGGGAGAGCAGTTATGGCAACCTTAAGCTAAAGTTGTTGGTTGCGTGTGCATTTTGGTAACGCTGATCATCGAAAATTTTTGTTTTCGTCACAGAAAGACAGGTACTAAAACTTGAAAAAAGGATGCTTACAGAAAAAAGTTTTAGCATTAGCCAAAGACTCAAGGGTGAAGGGTCCCAGAAATATCCCAAATCCCATTAAATTCACGTATTCAACTTGATTTACATTAAATGTAGGTGTTTTTCGGTCACTAAATTTCTTTGCAAGCGGTCGTCTTGACTGTTAGTTATATATTTTGTAAGGGGCCAACAAACTGCATTGTATACAACAACAGCTGCAGGCATACAAGCCTCCCACCTACCACAGCATTTTAAATTTTATTTAAATAAACATCGTAGGCATATTTGTAAATAGATTAAAGCGACTTGGCCGCGTAATGACAAAAAAGTAATGGAAATCAAAATGATTTCATGCTCACAAATAAATCTGATTTTTATTGTTCCCATTTTGTTTTCAATGTAAAATGAAAATGTACACAAGACGAAATGCTACGTATAGAAAAGGCAAATAAAGAAAGATTTTTTAAACAGTTCAATCACTCGTCGAGTTGATTTTCATTAAAGCTTATTCTGCTTAGTAATTAGACTGTAGGGAATAATAAGTGTGAATGATGAAATGAAATTTATTGTACACAACAGGCAGGACCATCTTGTGCGCAGTCAGGCACAATTACACCTAGGTATATTCATTTACCAAATAAATTACTTATTGTTAGAGAAAATGTATGCTTGTCTGCTGATAATATTGGTGACACAGTGAAAAAAATGTCTCGATTCTAGGACTAAATCGTTTTAATTTCAACCAGCTTGCTATAAAATGTGGTTGTTAAAAAGTTGCCAGAGGAACTGGGTTTGTAGATTTGCAAAAAAAAAGTTGTATTTCATTCACATTCCTCCTGAGCTGCATTCAACTCTGCAGGACGTAAACTTAGAAAGAGGCTCGCTCGAACATTTATTTCCACAACGTTAATCGAAATTTTAGCTGCAGATTTAAACTTTTAACTGACTGAGTAAAAGACCTTCTTTTATGCCTCACTGGGTTTTAATGGTTCATTCAAAAGTTCTTCCATTCTTTACGGTTGCATCTAGGTCAATCCCTCTTTCCTTATGATTTGTCAAGGTAGGTGCACTGATATGCATTTGTCTAAAAATATGCATACATACGTGATTAACAAAAAGAACAAATCTGATCTCACACAAAAATTTGCGACAAAAAATCAATATATAACATTCAAAATGCATTATCAATTGTTTTCGTGAAAGCAACTTTTATAATGTAGCATTTATGTAGATATAACAATGAACGCACCCTAGTAAACTTTCAATTTGGAAGTTTTATAAGTTGAAGGTCATTAATTGGATTATTCATCGATTCAGAAGATTTACTACTCATTTCTTTGTTCGCCGGTAATATACAACGTACACAAATTTATTAAATGTTTAAATGATGCATAATAGAATACAATTGAGTATGTAAAATACTTCTTAATTTTCCAAAACTCCTCCTTTGCTACCTTGAAAGTAGCCTTCAAAAATCCGGGAATGGATTTCTTTAAAGGTTCTGTAGTGTTCTGTTAGCCTCCAATAATGAGTTTTTGTATGATCATGGAATTTACGGCAAAAAAATCTTGTAAGCATAGTTTATTTTAAAAAGCTTCCAAGCTGGGTGTGATTTTAGTTCAATTTATTTCATGAAAATGGAAAATTATTTTTAACAAATGACAGGAGGAAGTAAACAGCGCGTGCATAACAAATAATTCATGACATATTAATGTACAGTTAAAAAGCTAAGAAAATATCGAGCATTATCTAGAGTCAGAGTACATAACTTTTATGCTGAATATATAAAGCAACCACATGACAACGCAGAGGAAGGAATTTGTTTGTGGTCCTCATCCTCATCGAAAAGTATTTTGTTCAGCTATCTAAAATCTAGGGCGAATTACACATGTCAACCGTCAAATAGTACGTGTTATTTATTACAAAAACATGGTCGTCGATGTGCAATCTAAAATCTACTAGTATCATTTTGGAGACGTCATCATCAGGGATGACGGTCAATAATGATTCCCAACTGTTTTTCAAAGTATGTGACCTACCTTACATTTACTTGCAGAATAATTGAGGTCTTTTGGAAACATTAAAAATATTAAACTCTTATTAATAGTTGAAATCTGAATTATTAGTTCAATATTATTACTACAGATTTAATATTGACTACCTATTATCCATTTTAACTACTACTGTATTTTTTATTAATAACGAGTTTGCCTTCCCTTTTATTGGCTTTAAAATCATATTATGATACTTTCTCAGTATGGCTAATCACTCGAGTTAATCTATGGCACGACCCATCTACTAAAGAGGAAGGGGCTCATAATAAAAAGTGCGTAACTCATTTGTGGCTTGCTTATGCAGTGCTATTATATTTATGCCATGCTGAAATAACAATAAAGTTTAATTTAATATCGTAAGAAGCCTTGCTACTTTAAACGGGAAAAATTGGCGTTACTTTTATTACTGTTGGCCTTGTATTGTTGAATATTCATGACAGTATACATATAATCGCACAAACTCACATGATAAAACAAATATCTCTGATAAGACGTAATTGTCTAATAAAATACTCGGCTGGATCAATGCAGGATATATAACCTAAACAAAATATTCAACTTTCGACCTTTTCGAAAATTCTTTATTGCAATCTTGAATAACTGCCTTTGAATTCCAGTTTTACTAGCACTTACTATTAGTTATTTAATACGCACGTATTTGTCAATATGATACAGATTCCATGATTTTTATAATAAATACCTTTGAACTGACTCTGTAATATTGAAGTTCTCTTTGCAAAATTTACTGACTATAATACAGTATTATACAGTAAATCATCTAACTGACACTTCAAAGTGAGTCAAGTGTGTGCAGCGAAGGCATTAAAATGTCGTAAATTTGACATAATTTGTAATTACATTTATTATTTCAAATGAAAACTGCAGTGTGTTTGTTTTGGGGGAATATGGTATTAATTGAATTTACAAATCTCACAATGTAAATGTATTACAACGAATTTCAGAACTAGAATGGGGGTTTGGGTTTGGAATCAGACTTGATTTGGGTTTTCAATAAATATACCGGTTAATAATGAATATCCACGGTTGGATGAGCTTATTCTCTAAAACTTTTTCGAAAAGAATACTAAGCAATGCGTCTTGCAAAAGCATGCACAATGGGTACTTTGAATTATCTTTTTATATTATCATATTGGGCAGGGAAGCGGGCGGGGTTTCCAGTTCTGATTACTCATGAAGTGTGACTATTGTGAGTAAATATGACGGAATAAATGTAACAGAAACAATTCTACTGGCGGATGCCGTATAAGAGAATTTTAGGAAACGTCAAAATTTAAGTATAAGATGATAGTTTTATGAAGTTTATTGCATGCGTGAGCACACAGATTTGTGCACAGAAGTGCCATATTTCTGAGTGATGAGGACCTTGAAAAAACTTGACAAGAGCATGTACAAAAATAATGTGTAAATAAGTGCTCATAACTGAATAGTCGTGGTCGTGCCATTAGACCTAATAAATTAACTCGACATAGAGGCTGGCTTTATTCAAGAATTTATTAGAAGAAAAAAAACTGTGTTTTGTTATTTGGATAACATTATCTCGACGCAATATCGTTTACGGTACCGCAATTCATTGTCATCTAACATATTATAGAGCTGTAGTAACTACATTTTCGACAAATTATGATTACCCATGCCCATTGTACCTTTTTTCTTCCGTTCTTTTTACTACTGCATGAGCGGGAAAATCATTAATTATGTTCTGGTCAATAGCACCATTCATAGATGAAAGCTAAATGAACAAATTGTAAGAAAACATGTTCAATTTCCTTTTATCAATGGAGCGATAGAACAAGCAAATTGGACTACTTGGCACTGGACACGAAGGTATCAAGCAAGGAACTAAACCTGATTATTCTGATAAACAAGGAAAAAAATCTTGTAATGTCCCTTATCACAATCACGTTTATAATAATATTGTAATAATACCTAACCCATTTGTTGTCAAGTTTATCTTTGAGTTTTGTAAATCTTACAGGGTGGATCCTTGCCAGTTATACCATTAAGCACTTGTTCTGTGCCTATACCTATCCAACCGTGCGTCTACGCATAAAGCTTTCAATACTGGCTAGAGTGAAATACGAAGAAAAGTCCTTCATGGTATTGTTTGTTGAGTAAATACGACAGAGCAGGCACGCAGCGCCCATTGTTGAACTATGAACATATTATGTGCTGATGATATTTGTGTGTCAAAAGACGGCAACTTTGCAGTAATTGAGAAATGAATTGGAAGATTGGAAGCACTAATAAAAAGTAATGAGAAGAAAATCAGCAGCAAACAACAATGAAATAATAATATAATTCATTTTGTACAGTCTTGATTGAATCATTCGGTCCCTGGCATTCACTTCTCCCTTTTCAATGTCCAATGTCAAAGATAAGCGAAAAGCTATATGCACTTAGCAATATCAAATATCACGTTTCACTAGCTGGATACGAGTGGATAAACAATTTCATATTAATTACGGTAAACTTGAACTTGCGCTTGATTGAGCAAACTCACAATGATCTGCATCATCATGTGCATGTGTGTAAGTAACCCCGTTTTTACTTCCTTTTATGACAATCAACAAATATTTATAATGTCATCATCGTTCATGATACATATTTAATTTAGAATACCCCTTGGAGTGGTGGTGGCGTTGGTGATACTGGCCGTAGATTGCAGATCAAAAAAATCATTTCAATCGCCCTTTCAATTTCTACTCCTGCGTGTGACTTGGCTGAAACGATGAATCATTTAAACATTCTTTGGATTGCAGGTGAGATTCTGTCAAAATGCTGCGTGTGTCAAATAATAAATAAGGAAGCGTGTCGTGATAAGGGTGCTGCTAGTGGATATAATTAGTGATGATGAATAGGAAATATGGGTTCATCATGCTGACAGTTTTCCAGTCAATAATATCGTATCCAACAGTCCAAAGACTGTCAGCGGCAGCGCCAAACACAAAAGGAATTGATCTGGTACGCATTTGATTTGAACAAAGAGCTGAATCATTTTTTTCATTAAAGCCAGGCTTGGACTGGTGCGATATGATGAATACCTAATCCATTTACAGTTGGTCATTCTTCTGTCACGTCAAGGCAGACATGTATACATTTAAACATTTTTTATCATGATTGTAGTACTAAGGATTGATACTTAGGTTTGAACTTCGTTAACTTACTGGATTCATCTGTCATGGCATTGCATGAATTATTAAGTGCCAGGTACTGGTACTTACTACAAATACATGGTGGGAGCGAAAATGTCTGTCTGTCCGTCCGTCCGT
>JAQFYG010000709.1:0-25409 GCA_034694325.1 Entomobrya corticalis | reverse complement strand
AGTATATGTATACCGAATTTCATCAAAATCGGTTAAAGCGTTCTTGAGTTATCGCACCAACAGACAGACAGACGGACGGACGGACGGACGGACAGACAGACATTTTCGCTCCCACCATGTATTTGTAGTAAGTACCAGTACCTGGCACTTAATAAGTGAAAGCGGACGAGAGACGATGAGGATGTATAAAAAAGTGTTATGTTTCTGCAGGGCAAACAAGACCAGAAAAGTTGACTTCTTGGTTTATATATTATGTGTGTGTACGTGGTGGTTAGTCCAAGTTTTTGAGAGATTCGCTAAACAAATAAAGTATGCTGCTTGGCATTAAAATAAGTAGACTAAATATTTTACACTTTGTAGAGTTTGAATCTTGAATGAACGCCACCAACACTTAAATTGCTCATTGTTTCGTTGAATAGGCTCTGCTTTCCGTCCGCGTCCCTCTGTTTTCCCCTTTCATAAAATAAAAGCGGAAATCACACTGTCAGAGGGATATGGCTTATTTTCCTGGAAAAGGGGTTTTTGCATACAGTAACCTCCTATCCTGTCGTCATTTATCTAGCTGTGCACACAAGAGCGATGGAACTGTTTTTCTGAGGATAAAGAGATAAGCAGAAGAAAAAAGACTGACAACGACTACAAAATCTCTAGGAATTGTGCATGGTTTCCTTGTGCAAAAGAACACACAATACGAGGAAAAGGGGGATCTATTTGTTTTAAATAATAGGAGAGATGTGTGACGATGACGAAGTTCTTGTTTCTAAAGATGATACACTTTCCTCCATTAACGTTCAGTATTATCCCACTGAACGTCCATATACTTTTTTAAGCGTTTCATGTTACTGTATTATGACTTTATGAGGAAATTATCACATCAGCTAAAAAGCTACTGCTACAAACTACATATGCCAACAAATCTCATTTAAAAAAAGAACAAAAAGGATAAACTAAACACATTCTTCCAAATGGCAATATTGGTAGAGAACAGCACTTGAAATAATTATTACAATTTTTATGAATGAAAAAGGGAAAATAAAGTTTCACGCGTACATATATGCACCATTACTCACACAAGCGTCCAATCGCAAAACAACATGTAACAGCATTAACAGTAACGGCGGCTCAAAGAAGAAAACCAAGTTAGCAGTAATAATAATAGTAGCAATGATAATAATAATAAAACCCTTTTTTCCGACTGCTCGTTTCCCTTGACTTTAATTGTATTACGACGACTACTACAACTACACGCTGCATGTGTGCATATACTTCTTTCTTAAAGAAGTTTTAGCATCTCAGTCAGCCTATTTTAAATACTCAGCAGCATCTTTCCGCTTTACATTATGTAGTTTCAAAGAAGCATCTACATCTCCATATGACTGCCATAATAGTCATGCTAAAGTAATAATATTCGTAATTCTAATAATACTACTACTAATCCTCATCGCCGTCGTTGTCGTAATGTCATAATATAAGTTTGACTACAACAACCACTACTACTAGTACATAAGCACAACAGCCACTTTAGGTATTCATTATCTCGTGGTCCCTCTGCTCCGGTTTGTTCCATTAGAATAAATATTGTATCGTAAACGCCCTACTTTGAAAATACACATGACGATCTACATCTAACAACAAAAGCAAGAAAACCAAGAAGAGACGCAAAATTCAGAATAAACGACGGGAAACTCTGACTCTCTCTCTCTTTCTCTCCCGCTCCTTCTCCACTTGAGCTCTACATATTGTATAAGTACACGTTTAAAACATGTTTTCTTTGAACAAGTTTGGATAAAAAAGTTTCATTTTATTTTCTTCTAACAAGACTTATGTGCATAAATACATTATTTTGAAGATTTTGCGTTAATGCTAGAGAGTTTTCCACCTGTACCTCTCTCTCTCTTTTTTCTCTTGCTATATAATATTGTTTTTTTTCCTTTCACTTCTTTGTACAGTTTTGTGTCGTGCTATCGTCCCATTCTTGTGCTGAACGCGGGTTCCCCGATCCGATCTTTCGCTCAGCATCAGCAGAATACCTTCTTGAAGGAGATATATAGAAAGTTAAGAAAGAGGAAGATTCATACGTGCGGCGGAGGATTCTGCTAAGAGAGAAAAAAAGACATGATAAACTGTGTCAGTTTAAATCCTCCGGGTTTTATAAAAGGTTCAACTTTATTTAATGGGCTTTTTGTGAGAATAAAGTTATTTTTGCGGTGGTAATGGTACTAGAAGAGGAACTTGCACGAAGAAGTGGCGGTGACCGAGGTGGGGGTTCATTGAGAACTCTAAGGCTCCTTCAACTCATGCTACCCCATCATCTCATATAATAAACGCACATTGAAAAGAAAAAAAAATGGGACAAGCAAAAATTCTATTGTTTAATAATCTCACACTTTTTCTACTATTTAATGTGACAAGAAACAAGTAAAAAACTTATACGTTCTCTATATACATCAGCCCAAAAGACTTAAACAAAAATCTAATTCCCATCGAGTAAGAAATGATGATGACGTGATCATTTTTTTAAATAAAGGAAGACTAGTAAAGTACACAAATAATTTAGAATTAAAAAAAAATAGATTCAGATAATAAAACATTTTGATCTACAACTTAAAAATCTTAATATCTATAACTATCATTCTATTAAAGTAGCAGTAACAATATTACATGAAGTAAATACACATATAGTAAATTCCTATTAATTCAGTGATTCGTGTGTGTATCGTATCGTTAACAAAAGCCTGAGAGTACTTCCAACTTCCAATAATAAAAAGCACTAAAAAAAGCTACAACTCCTCTTATCCTCCAGCCTTTTTTACGACTACTCCAGCTCCTCTGCTACTAGATCAGTTCAAAGAAGCTATAAAAATAGAAAAAAAAGACTAAACAGTTTTTATGTTATATATAGAGAAATATATAGCACAAGTCGTACACATCTCAACGAAGCACAATAACAACTAGAAAAAAAGTAAAAGTAGAAGAGTCGGATAGACAATAACACTTTTCCTTTTTTTGCGTGTCAGGTTGATACAGTTGATTTACTTATACCTATATATTTTTTTTCTCTCTCTCAACCAACTGTACTCACTCGGTTTATCCTTTTTACTAGTTCTTGTCACGTAAAATAATGTGAGGAGTACTATAAAAACTGCACACTTATTTAAACTTATAGACCAATAATGTTATGTTCTTAGCCGAAGTAGCAGTGCATAAAGGTTTCTTTTCATGTGTGTTGAGTGCATGTGTATGTTTGTGTGTAGGAGTACCCAGAAGGGACACTGGAATGATACCTTGAAATGCATAATTCAATCAACAAAAACATCCCTCGAGAGATCTTTGTTGCAAACTGATGCTCTAATGATAGCAGTTGTCGTCGTTGTGCTCTTCAAGTGATTTATCAGATCAAGTGTAAAAACAGTGTTGCTACTACTCCTGTCCTAGTTGTTGCTTTTTCTTACTTCCTGGTACTTAACAGAAAACTTAACTGCTGAGTAAAACACTTCATCTAAAAAAGCCATGACATTGATTGTGCTGTAAAAATTGAAAAGCGGCTTGAATTGAAAGTGGAAGTAATCTCTTAAAAACTAAAGTTCAAACCTTGAATATTTTGGGATACTGAATAAAGATCAGGAACAATTAAACTGTATTGTATTCAAATATAAGTTTTCCAGGATAAGTTATAGGAGTAAATACATGTTTAACGTAACGCTGTAGGATATAAACTTGAATTATTATAAAAAACAGAAATAATAGTGTTAAATGTATTGAAAAAAAACTTTATTCTCTTTATCTCGAAAAAAGCTGCTGAGTCTGCTGCCGCTGGTTTGATTGATTCAATTCAGCAAGGAACACACTTGTTGTTGTAAAACTACTAGCGGCACATCTATTCATTCAAGAGAAAAGGATAAAATAAATAATATAAGCTCTCATCAAAGGTAACCAGGTGAAACGGTGCGAGTGACTGACTGTTAGAGCAACAACAATAACAGAAGCAGAAAAAAATCGTGGAGAAAAAAGTCATAAAAGCAAACTACAGACATTTCCCAGCATGACTCCTGGAAATGCTTACAACATCCATCCATCCCTAAAAAACGTTGCTAAGTGAGATGTGATGTGAGGAGGACCGAGCTGGAGGTTTCTTTGTTGAGTTGACTTTTTCTCTCGAGCCTACAATTTATTTTTTGATCGGAGGAGGTGGTAAACGGTAAACTGTTCCCACTACTAAAATGACTGTATACTAGTAAAATTAAGATCAATGGAAAATGACTAGAATAAGGAAATATTTGAGTGATTCTTTTGTCAACTGATGAAAACTATTTATAATAGGAGTTCTAATATTGCTAATTATTAGAAATTATATCTAATGGATACATTGACATGTTTATTAGTCTACTCATTTTAATTAAATATTGTGGAAAAAACTGACTTACTATTAGACTAGCTTAGATTTTTGTACTATCTATACTTATTAAATATAAACTCTCGTCTTCATCATCACAATTTTCCATCAAGAAAAGTGACATTTTTGTCAAGTCGTAAATCACTTGCTGAGTGAGAGACAGACAAAAATAAAAGTAAAGCTGGAAGATTCGAGTCGGACACGAAGCAGAAAAAAGAGGAAAAACACAGTGTAGTGTATAGTGTCAGCATATTTTGTGACCGACATCTCTACACAGGACAAAGAGAACAAAAGCAAAATAAATATCATATCAAAACAGGTTTGTTATAAATTACATTAAAAACCTTAGAAAACAATAGTGGCAACAATTTAGATATGAGAAATACTTATAAAATAGTAAAAACGCAAAGTCATCATCATCAGTGCGTCGATTTCTTATACTTCTTGTCATATAGGTAACACGTAACCTTTAAGATTCGAAAGTGGCATTTACTTTGTTTATGCTTCTTCAATCTCTTGTTGGCACAGTCACAGTGCTGGAACTAACAATAAAGAACCTATTTTAACACACAAGTCAGCGGTCAACGTGCTATCATTACACTATTCATTGCCAACTATACCGTTTACAACGCAACGACGACACGTATATACGCACATGTCTTTTCTGTATGAAGTGTCACTAAAATAGTACAGTTATTTGTGCCAAAAAGAAGAAGAAAAAATTTCAAACACCTAATATATTTCTTTTGAACGAAGAATATACAAGAATCCAGAATGATGTGGTTGTGGCTCGTCCAGTTAGTAGTTTTTGTGGTGATTATCTTGTCAGCAATTCTTGGCAATTCCCTTGTCATGGTTGCTGTGTACAAGAATCGCAAGCTGAGAACATGGACAAATTATTTTGTTGTCTCGCTGGCACTTGCCGACACGCTTGTCGCCTTGTGCGCGATGAGCTTTAATGCCAGTCAGACACTCAACGGACAGTGGCTCTGGGATGGAGATTTTGGCCAGTTTATGTGTGATGTAAGGAATTTAATTTTAAATTTTAAAATAAATTTATTTATGTTGGATAACAATTTACTTGGTTTGGAAACGTTTACAGTCTTTTGTCTATCAAAACAAGTATTAACCCATGTAAAATCATTTTTATTGCAGATGTGGAATTCTTTGGACGTTTACTTCTCAACAGGTAATGTTTTAAACGTTATGATCATGCATTCATATAACAGCCTATTACTGTTTTTAAAGTTTTGGCAATGTATAATGTTTAATAGTAGCTTTGCCAGCACTATATATCATGTTGCATTAAAACGGTGACAAATGGTAAACATAATAGAGATACACAATCCAATTTGTGTATCCAACAATAGTTCTTATGAAACTAGCATAATATTATAATACTCTATCTCTGGGGGATCTCTATAGTCTGTTGTGGTTAACGGAAAAGAAAAATCCAATGGGATCATAATATCGTGTTGCATATAATATACCTTTTTTATAGTACATTCATTGTTTATCCATCCATTCTTCTAATTCTATAGCTCCCTGTCTGTACTGTTTACTTTCTAGATGTACATCGGGCATAATCACGACAAATAGCGGATTTTGGTACATGTCATTTGTTGTGTAACACTTCATTATATAATTACTTGGTAGATATAGTCATGCACAGGCATCAGTGTATGTCTGTGTATTCATCCATTTGATCACAAGTCCAGTCCATCCAGCCATGTTTCTTTCTGTAGTTAATTGGCTTGTGTGGGTGGGTGGTAAATGCGCCACGTTGGTTTGAGTATCTGAAGCATAGTCTAGTCGTTGTGATCGTAGAGGTTATTAATTGTCTAACATTTACTCTTTCTCTCGTCTACTCTCCCGTCGCCATGCTCATCATCAGTAGTTAGTTGTAGTAGATTTATACCATATACCACGATAACACTACACTATATTACCGGTTTCAGTTCATGTGCCAACCAGCAAGTTAAGTTGGAAGAAGAAATAAGCCAAGTGGAAAAAAAGAAGGTTCATGTTTATAAGTCTTGACATTATAAGAAACAAACAAACTGGCTGTGAGAAAGTGGAGTAAGTGTAGTACAAGCAGTGCATTGAATGCAATTTCTTTGCTGAAGGGAATACACAACAACACCAGAAGCATAAAATAGTAGCATTTTTTATATAATATGCATGTAAAGGACAGATTGAACGTGGAAAGTTGAGAGAAAAAAAAGTATTTTTTTCTTAAAGTTATCCACAATAATTGCTTTCCTTCTTTGCTAGTTGCTGTTGCTAGTACTTGGTTTTTTTTCTGCTGCGATTGCAAATACACAGACCTATTTGTAAACATGAATAGACGTGATTTGCGACTTGCGAGCAGGAACTGGAACAGACCAAACTAACTACTTTCATTCTATCTTACTCTTAAAGCCCAATTTTCCCCAGTCTTGAGATGAGAATCAACCAGTAGTAGTAATAGGGAAAGTTATTTAGGTGGTAGTTGCACAAAAACATGTGTGTTACGCAAATGGAAAGAAAAGAAAAACTCGACCTCTCAAGTAAAATCAAGGAAAAATGAAGCAGAACTGGATGGAAGGATAGAGAAAAATAGAAGGCAAAAAACTACACGATCTAAACATTTCTTTTCTTGCAATGCACTACTGCCGAAATAAAGTACTATCGATATAGATACTATATCAAAAATAATGAAGAAAAAAACACAAATGAGTGGTGGAAGAACATATGAAGTAGAAGAATTGATGAGAAGAAGAAGTTCATGTTGTTCATTAGTCTTTCCATCGCAGTCACAAGTCACAATCACTTACATTTTGTAAAAGTGAAAATGTGTTTTTTTGTGGTTTGGGTATTCCAAAATCGTATGTATGCATATGTAACAATGCTAATATGTAGACGTCAATAAAAAACACGCCCAACCATCATTATCATGAGCGTTGTTATTATGTATTATTATTGTTTGCTAGTTTTCTTTTTACGCGCAAGTAAAAAGTTTTGTATCTTAGAAAAGAAGGGTTTAAGCAAACAGAAAATTTATTTTAGTTTTTTTGGGGAAACTTTTTCAAACCTAGTTATTATGGATTTGTTATGTAATACTGATAATGGGATTTTAACCAAGAAGATTTATTTTTCATTGTGGATAATGTCTAAGCAAAGAAAAAATATGTTTGATTGATGGTGTCATACTATTATTAACTCTAAATTTGGGGAAAAGTTTGAGTTCTTTTGATTACACGAAAAATTTGAACAATTTTGTGGTGTTTGGTTTTTGATACGAGTGGGAGATACTTTTGTTGCCATAACCCGCGACTCATTAAATATACAATAGTTTATTCAAGTCTTTGTTTTATTTACTTTTAAATGATTGTGTATGCACACCTTATCGCCAATTATCCGTTGGCTTTACCATCACGCGATTAAGAAAGTATTCTTTTGAGCTATGTTATTCCTTTGGAATTAATCATGAGTTTTTGGAGAGTCGAGCCCGGATAAGGAAATGATATGCTCATACTAATATAGGCTGTGTGACGAAATGACAGCTATTAAATACCTACGCTTTTTGTTTTTAATAAGAAAAAATATATGTAACCATCAACTAATCATTTGAGTAGGAAGCATTACCCAATGATATTGATGGTAGTAGTACAATGACCAAATATTATTATGACAGAAGACGACACAGACGGGATGACATAAGTATTTATGGTCATGACAAGAAACTAGGAACAGGAGTGGAAAGAAACAAAAGCAATCAATAACCGGATGGAAACGAAACAGATATTATAAATATTATAGCTTAGCACAAAAACTAAAGGCTGTAATATTAGAGAATGATAAAGTAAGTGGTGGTGGAGGAAAATGCAAAGAAAACAGGAGAAATAATAATAATGACAACTATGGGTGGTCGATCAGCTTTTTTCAGCCTTCTTGGCCTTCCAACACCACCACCACTGCTGCTGCTTCCATTTGGACAATATTACTACACGATTGCTCCATCCATCCAATCGGTCGTCCGGTATTGGATATTATTAATATTCTTATTATTATAAGGAAAACATGTTTTGTATGCCAAATGCCAATGCCATCCAAGTAAAATGCAATATGAATAGATGTACAAAAGAGCCGTGTTTTTCTCTCTCTCTCAACTGCCTATATGGATTATATACATACATAACTTATTGTGAAACAATGCATGCCATCGCAATAATCCATCAAATCTAAAAGGCAGCCACCACCACCACCACCAGGCTAAAAAAAAGCCAAGTCCGCAACTTCGAAATTTTCTCGCTATATGATTTTGGTAGAGAAAAATATAACTGTAAAACAGTAAGAAAACGAAGAAAAAATAACTTTTACATTTATTTTGATAATATCCCGAAAAAAAGAAGAAAGCATGTCCATTTTTATAAACATTACATACACGCGCCTCCAGCCAGCATTTTATGTAGTAATAATAGTTCTGAAATAAGGAAGAGTATAATAATAACAATAAGGATAGCAATATATATCAAGCAACACATCAACTCTAAGGGGAAATATGCTCAAAGCATAAATATCTCGTGTGTGTATGTCTCTCACTTATTTTTACAGAGCACATGTGTAGAAATATGAATGTGTGGAACCGGCATGTTTTTGTTTTGCAGCAGAAAAGAGAAAGAGCGACAATAATAATAATAATATTAACAGTTGAAAAAACAAAAAACAATAGTTTAGTGCAGGGAAATAGAAAACTGGGAAAGAGAAAGAAGAAGGACGTACGTATTGACTTATAGATTCTCCTTGGATACAAAATATTAAATAATGATGAACTCTGCAATAAACCTGCTGCTGGTTGATATGGTGGCGGCGGCGGCGGTCGCATGGTAAAGGCATTTTGGTGCCTCTACTGCCTACCAGCCAATAATAGTAGTATGGTTGACATGGCATCGAAATCGCATGCTTTTTTACCTTGCTGTTCTACTATTACTACTCCTGTTTTTATTAAAGCATGCCGCTAGCAAAAGGTTCTACATATTTTTTTACAACAAACTATGTACAAACCTTTAGTTTAGTTTAGTAAACTGGCATCAGAAAGAAAGAAAGAAGAAGCCATTCAATTCGCGATGCATAAAATATTACACGCTACAAACTAATGTGACTACCACTGTTTTCTAGTAGTTTTTCCTACTACTTCACTCCAAAAATATCCATCTATTGAATATATTAATAGTTAGGAGTTGTAGTAGTGGTAGCACCACTAGTAATTTTGACTTAAACTCTTTCCCAGTATATTTTCATTTTGTTTGTGATCGTTTTTCTTTTTACCCATGTTTATAACGTACTCATGGAAAAGTAGGTAATGGAAATGTAGAGAGAGCTGTAAACTTTTTGCTTCCAATTTCCAAATTACAATCTATCTTGTAGTTGTAGTAGTATGAGCGTGTGTATACATTTGAGAATTTGAGACACTCGAATTCGGAAATGTCATGACATGGCTATAAATATATATAGGGAAGCGTTTTGTTAGCTGTTGGTCTGGTGGTGGTGGTGGTGGTGGTGCTCGAGAAAGCAGGCAGAAGTCTGTTTGTGTTCTTTCTTTGTATGTTGTAGATTGCCTTGATGGGGAAAAGTTTGCTGTCGCCATAATAATGCACGTCTTCACGTACTTACATTATAACATACAGCGTGTTCTATTATTATATGTACGTGTGTATGAATAGGTATTTATAGAAGAACCGATAGAGAATTCATATGTATCGATCCATGATTAATGTAGCAGATTTGAAAATGATCTAAAAACTTGATTGTGGAATGCGGTTCCGCAGCCATTTTCGTGCGAGTAGGTAGACTATAAGAAAAAAATTATTATGGTTTGATGTAGTTTTGCATTCCTGGTTTACCCGTGGTACGTTTTTTGTGTTATTATTATTGCCATGTGTGTTGTTGTGTATCTTTCTGTTCATTGTTTGGGTTATTTATCGGGAATATCGTGATGTAGGAAAAAAGGGAATACAGGGAAGGATTGTGTAAAACTATGGAATGATCATCGTCATCAATGTCAACTTTTCAGTGGAACAACAAGTTCCAAGTGACAATGGGTATGGACGTAGATTGAATGTGCCTATAAGTGATCATCATCACGTCAAAAATATTGAAACGGAAGGAAATCCCTTTTACATTCATGTATGTATTGAGTAGTGATGTATTTTGGAAAACAGAAAAAAAGGCAAAAGGCAAGGGAGTTTGCAAGATTGACACAAATCAGGGTTGCCACACAGCACTAAATTATGCTCTTGCATGCGTGGGTGAATATTTTCTTGTTCGTAGAGCTTTTTATTTGAGACGTCGTTGTTGGCGAAGTTGCGTTTTCAAGATTTGAGAGGAAAATGCAAAAGGCATTGAAATATGAAATTGTATAGTTCGTGTCACATATTTCATGCAGTAATTCTTGTTGAACATTTTGCTTAGGTTTTTATCAATACTTATGACGACATTATAGAAACATATGTGGAAAACGCCTTTCCGTAAAATTGGGGATACCTTGATAAAAATCTGTCCTTATAACAAGACATCGTTAGAAAAAATATTGTCCATTGAAAATATACTTATTTTGATTTCCTTTTTAAATTGAACACAAATTTAAAATTACATACCTTGTTAAATCCAACTACTTTTGGAAAATTCCATTAGCATTTAAGTAAATACATGCCAATACATACATACGATACATATAAATGTAATAACCTCGTACATTATTAGTTCGTCCAGGTTTTTACGTTTTAAAATCATGAGTATAATATTGTAATTTTCCAAACGATATATAAATCGATAAAAACATAAACGCCTCATGTTAACTTAAACTTACGATTAGTTAAACTGTAGATCCTTATAGGTTGTGTAATCCCATCCACATTTGCCCTCGATCTCTTTATTATTGCTCATATATTAGGTTTTTCCCTTATTTCTCCAGACGACAGTCCCCTTTCATGTTTGAGTTCTGTGTGTCTAACTATTGAGCTACACTATAATGTAATTCGATTGCATTGTCTCAAGCTTAAAACTTTAACTAAAAACTTAAGCTTCTTTCGAAAGGAACGTAACTGTCTCAGACTTGTATAGTTTCTTAGAAATAAATTCAAACCCTGATTGTATTGCAAAAGTTTTCCAAGTCGAAAGCGAAAGCAGACTTTGCCTTTACTTTTATATTGATCGACAGAATGCTGTAATTTGATTCTTAGGTGTACTTGAAAGCTTTAAATACATTCAATAAATAAATAAATCGTTATGAACAATTCATAAAATTACTCAAAGTTTATTTCGGTACTTACTACTGTGCACTTTGGTTGTATGTCATTTCAGTTGATAGAATTGTAAATCGGGAAAGAAATAATGGAATTGAAATGATTCTAGATCCTTACTGATTATGTATAAGTCATGAGGACTTGCTATTGTCACCGTGTCCTATTTTATTCTGGTACAAATGAAAATGACTCGTATTTTAAAATAGTTGATGCATGAGCTATAAACGTAAATAAGAGCCGATTATTTGCATCATCAAAGCTTAATGTTTAATTTAAAGGATAAAAGCTGGAGTATTTACATATATGGTTAAAGTGAGCAACGTTTATTTATTTAATTTTGTCAAAAATCATACTTCGTTCAGAGTTCAGGCACTAAAACGCTCGCCTTGACTCGTCCTCTGTGGTAACGAAACCCCTTTTCTGCCACACGTTTGCACTTTTCAAAAACAAACACAGCGAGAAAAGTGAGTCAAGTTTTACTGCTAATCCATAAAACCCGCTTAAATGTGCACTAGATACTTGCAAAGAGTAGCAGTGCACTAAAAAGATAGGAAAAGTAGATGGGACAGAAGAGTGTTTTGAGCTTATGTGTGGGTGAGATGAGGGGAAAGCTGAAATTCAATCTTTTGCCAGAAATGTGTTTTTGCCAGACTTCATTGGTGGTGGTGGTGGTGGGGGAGGAGGAGGTGGAGTAGGTAGCGGTGCATAGTGGTATATGTTTCATCATCGGTATAAAAGCCAAGTGGCTTAATACAACATTGACAATGACACTATTTGAATTCTAGAGGACGAAAGAGACAATAACAGTGGTAGTTACAGTGAACCTAGAAGAGGAGAAAAACACACAGAGAAAAAAGGGTCCCATTTCCCATTATGACATAAAACAAGGAGACACACATTCATACAATTCATGACAATGGCATGGCTTTCACTCCGTTTCCTCTATATAATCCTACCTTTTATACGGGGAAAAAAGGATGACAAGGTGGAAGTGGAAGGAAGTTGTTGATGATGATCATCATGATCATGATCTGATGCATACATGTGTACTATTTTACACTCTTACTTTTGCTCTTGCTTCTATACTCAACTGCTCCACCAACTATTACTAAACTTTCACACTTTTTTATTTTATGGGAATATACTCTTAGGAAAACGGCCATATAGTATATAGTATGCTCATTGTTTAAATGCTATATAAATGTATATGTATTCATGTCACCATGTAAGTTGTAACAGTAGTAGTCGTAGTGAAACGAGCAATTTGCTTTATTACTCGGTGATACAAACAGTTTTATGTCACAGGCTAAATGCACACTAATTGAATTTATGCTGGATTAAAAAGCTTTCTATTGCACCAACTTGTACAACTGCTGGTGGAGCTACTGCTGTTGCTGATACTGTTACTATTACACGAGTTGAGTCCTACTCCTACATTGCGTCGATTTCCATAAACTTGCTTGATTCTTCCTCTAAAACTGTACGACCATTACAACCGCCACTACCATTCACCAGTCTCTGTGCCATTGTCATTTTCAGAATTCGTTTTTTTTCTCTGTCTTGGTCAAGAATAAAAGCCAAGCTTTACGTGACTTATACTAATACTATGGTAGAAAAAGTTACAGTGTATTTTGCTGCGTTTTACAAGTCATGAGATGTGAAAGTGCACACACAAATAAAAGAGAGACGCACGCAAAGGAGACAAGAACAACAAGAGAAGAAAGTAAAGATCAGTGGTTGTTGTATATATTAAGACTTTGTACTAGTTTGTTGTTGAATTACAGGATTTTATTCATAGAATCGTCTCTAAACCGATACATGATACAACAGCTTAAATATTGTAGTTTATCCTGCTATTTGGTAAATTACGTATGACTCACACTACACTACTGTGTCATTGCAAACTCGTGTTTAGTATTATATATCATGCCCCATTTATTTACCAAAATTGTTATCAAGTATCGGTCGGTCGTTAGTTTAGAGGAATTTTGATACTTTTGTTACACATACACTCATCCACAGATATTATTATGATGACCGAGTGGGTGAGCGAGCGTATTTCATGTATCGTTTTAGTTTTTTTGGTAGAGTAAAACTAGAACTGTACAAGGTTGAAAGGGATTAGGTTACACGTAGTGTTTTATGCATTGATATTATGCATGTTTGACAGCAAATGCAGTGTAAAAATTGATACTAATGGTTGTTTAGAACATGCGGACGGAGAATAAAAGAAAGATTTTTATTTCTAGTGCAGGAACGTAAAGTACTCTCTTTATTGCCAGAATACGACTACAACTTGAAACTGTCCTGCGCCCAGTATGTCTTCTCTCTATTTTTACGATTAGAAATGGAAAACATTGATTTTATTTACTGGTCTTGCAGCTATTCAGTTAATGGCAATGTGTGTGGTATTTTCTCTTTGGCGATTGTATGTCAGTGTATATTAATCATAGGAATGTAAACGTAAAAACATATTTTGATTGCCGTTTATTCTGGGATTTTCCCACAAGAATGTGGTGGAATGCTGGTAATATTTCCTTAGTAGTATTGGTAGTATAAATGCTTGGTTGACTGGAAATCTGGGTAGTTTTGGGTGGTCAACTAAAATGACCACCTATCATGAATCGTACTGTAGTAGCACTTTTAATTGACCATTATGTTTTAATATAGAATTACGACTAGCCAATAACAATAAAATGGTTATAGATTCATTATCCATTAAGGTTGAGAAGATAGCCGTTCCAGAAGAATCTGTAATTAAAATTGGTCACTTGACTCATACATTTCATCAAATATGTAACATATCTACCCTACATACATTCTGCACTCATATTTCTTATTCTATCGTCGTTATAAGCCAAAATATTTGGTGAAAGAAATTGACCATACCATTTTGGTCCATTACTTGAGCATAAAAGTTTTTTCGAATTACTGCACGTTGCACAGCTTTTTTATTGTAATTTTTGTACTTTTTTTGTGATATTCGTCCGTTATTGTCAAATGATGAAAATCCTTGTAATTTTTTTGTCATTCTATTCTCTTTTTTACAGTGTCAATCCTACATCTGTGTTCCATCTCGATTGATAGATACTATGCTATCTGCAAGCCACTCCAGTATCCGTTGACGATGACGGCGAGGACTGTTCGTATCATGCTGAGTAAGCAATAAATTTCTCTTTTCTTGTTTTCACCCTTTTTATCCCATTTCTTTCATTTATGCTGTTTCTTCTGGCGTCCAAATGACAATCATTCGTATTCTTTCATTCTTTCCCTTGACATATATCACACATATTAAATACATGTGCTCTTTTCTTCAGATTTTTTTGTTGCGCCTTATTTATTTTCCCTATTGCAAAAAAAATTCACAAGGATAAATACATACATCTTCTTCATATGATGCTGACTCTTCAAGTTTTCAACACAATGGTATGTATAGGTACTATTTTTTGTGCGAGCATCATCTTCGGGATCACTTGCAGCAAGTGTGAACATTTAAGATGTTGGTTGTTGTTAAATGGCTATATGTATAGATGGATGGATCTGGAAATTGAGAGAGTGCACAATGGATGTAGAAATGCACGTTCGCACACAATACAAGCTCACACCACATCACTACGCCACTACTCCAACCACCAACATGATCTTACCAGGCCAAGTGGCTTTATTCTTTTGCTAACAGTTTGCCATTTTCTTCTTCTTTTTTTTCCACTCCACTATATAATTTAGCAAAGACGACAGCACGATAAATGCTTATCCCACTTTATGACATTTTTTTCTTCTTCTTTATTTATGTACCTACATAATATGCTGGTGGTGAGGAGAAAACAGGCGTTTTTCTTTCTGTTACGCATACTGCATATCATGCGATTACTGCAGAGAAGCGGTTTTCTGGACTGTATAAAAACCAGGGAAAAATGTGAGACGGGCAGGAATGAAATGATGAATTTTTTGGTTATATTCCCTCAGCAACTATAAGAGTAGTGGTGAGAGTGTGAGGCTGAAGAAAGCAGTGGTGTTTTGTAGGGATTTTGGTTGCTGAAGGGAAAAAGGTTAAAATGCTATAGCTTTTTTTTTGTCAAGCAAAGACGCCTTGAGAGTAGAAACAGGATTTATTATTTTTAGCTCCTTCCTCGACTTTCGTCTTTTTCTGTTTTTTGTTGTTGCCCTCGCGATAAAAAATATCATTTGAAGTAAATGAAAAATGTCAAGTATTACTTTTTCAACTGTTCAGTATGCAGTATGCACATGATATCAACAAATATGAGAGGGAAATATATTGCGACTTTTACCGGACGAATGAATACTGAAGAGTTGTATAGAATTTATGAAAAAAAATGTTTAGTTGGGATGTAATGTAAATACATTTAGGTAATAAAGATTATATATAAAGTGTCACAAGGATGTTTTGTATGTTTTACTTATGAGCTTAGTTAGAAGGAAACGTTTAAAAAAATACATTGTTATCCTATTTCAATGACGTGGGGCTCAACAGGTAGCTTGCAAGGAAAGGAAGTAAAACCATATTATATTTTTTCGAGTTGCTTGATATTTTGTTTGAAATAAAATAAACTATTTCAAGGATGCGATATACATAGAAGTGCTTCCTTATTCATCATTTTGTAAAGAAATCTGATATTTTTATTATCTTGTTGATAGAGTGTGATATTGAGGAAAGCTGGGGAATGATCTTTATCTTTTGATCTGCTGTATATAGTTCATATAAAAAAAGTGTCAGATTGCGAATAAATTTTCTTTAGCTTTTCTTATCCATATAGTAACATACTTTATTCAATTTACTCGAGAGCAGAATAAAAAGGAAAATTTTCGGATTTTCCAGAAGAGGATTTCATGTTCGTGATACATGGTAATTTAGGGGTTACCGACAGCTGCTGCTGCTTTTCGTTCACAGTCTTGAACAAGTGGGGAAATGGATGAGGATCATTTTATTTTGTGACACGAATACATGCATTTTGTGACCGAGAAGAATGGTAATGATGATGACGAGGATGAAGAAGCGTGTTTATTACCAACTTAATGAGTTTCCTCAACTTGATTATATGCATGTTGCCAAAGGCTGCATATTCACACTTTTAGCTTTTGGATAAGCAAATATTCTGTTAACCCGTATCGCGTCCGTTTCTCACTTCTTTCAAGGAAAAGTGAATATACTATGTAGAGAGACACGAACAAGGAATGAACGTAACCAATTTCCTCGAAAAATGGACAACCTAAAAACGTAAGATGCTATATGAAAAGGGCAGAGTAGTGTGAACTGCTGTTGCTTTCTGAGACCCAGCGCTCTGGCGAATTACTACTTGAATGATATTAAATAATGGGGACTAGTATAGTGTTGTGGTGGGCGCTTCTCAAAATCCTCGGCGAACTAGGAACAACCACAAAGAGGCTTCGCTTCCAACTTCCGAGATAGAGACAGTATTAAATGTTTTAAGGATACCAGGCAAACTGGCTCATCATCATAATATTCTATAAAATTCTTATAAATAAACAATTTCGTCGTCCATTATGCTCTAAAAAGATTTTCCACAATTTTTTCAGAAATACTATCACTTTTACAACATTAGTGGATGTTTTATACATGCCTTATGCTGATATCTAATCTTTTAAATTTTTTTTTATCAGAAACAATATTCTACTTAATATTCTGTTTCTCTTGAACAAAAAAAATTTTTACTTTCAAGTAAACGATTATTAGCAGTTCCACTTGTGATCTTTTCAGCGAATTTTTCAGGAATGGGGTAATCTGAATACAATATACAACAGCAGTGTGTTGATAATGGCTACTTAGCAAACGAAAAGGAATGAATAAAAGCAAGCATGTGTGTATATAGTGTGGTTACTTTAGTCAAGTTGATGGGAATTACGATCAGTATAATAGCAATAGTAATGATGTTGCTCAAGTGAGAAAAAAAACTGAAAACATTTCATTGGTACTCGCTACCCGTAAAAGAGAAACAGGAAGGTAGACGGAGAAAGTGAGAAGGAGGAAATGTGCTCTATGCACTGCTACATTACTTGTCTTTTTCCTCTTCTCGTTGAAAATATCCTTTCTACTAGGTCTTTCTGTTTTTCTCTTTCTGTCTACATATTACCGTTCCCATTTTAAGGAGAAAGGTCAGAGAAAACTCTCGCGAGGAAGGGACAGTGGTATATTTATACAGTGCTCATATAAAATGTTCTTGTTTCGAACTGGCGATCTGTAGACTATTTGGACTACTATTACAACTGCAAGTTTTTTTATAAGAATAGTTTGCTCTCATAACGTGTTTGATACGTGTTCCCTCCAACAAAATGAAATGCACAATAAGACAAGACGTGTACATAAACACACACTACATTTCTCTTCCTCAGTTTTTCCCTCCCTCCTCCCTCTTCACTTTACACACATTTATTTATCCTTATTTCCAACATTTTCCTTCCGTTCCACTTCCTTTTCACTTTTCCTTTTCTCTCATGGTCTGGTTTGCTGCTCCTTCTTGCTTTAAGTTTAAGTACTCAAACAGATTTTGTACTTGTTCGTCGACTTCAACAACAACTCCACCACACGGTCATCATCAACCGTGCACTTGTTCATTGTAGCTTGATGATTATACAATAAGTATACTGAGATATTATAGAGAATTTTACTATATGCTTTGTGATCATCATCATCATCTATACAGTTTATGCATACAACAAAGAGCAGCCATAACAAAAAAAAAGAAGAAATGGAACGAAAGAATGCACATGCTCATCTCGATAGGTTGTTATGGTTTGTTGGAAACACATAATAAAAAAATAACAATATATCTATATATTTTGCAATGTTTTCTCTAGATAGAAACATAACAATAATATATAATATTGCACTCTCCTCCTTCCGCATTCAGCCACTACTATTGCTTTTTTTTCTATAGCCACACGGCTGCCACCGCCGTAAGCGTTTTTTTACAGAGAACCTTGGCTGCTCAGAGTAACGAAACGCTTTCTCCTTCCCTCTTATTTTCATTGCCTCCAGTGCTTAGTATATATGTTTGGTGGATATATGGCTGAAAGAGAAAAAGGAAAATAAACTAAATAAATTGACTCGACTTTGCTACTCACCCAAGTCTATCTTTTAGCAAGAGTCTATCAGTTTATTTTACGGAGAAGAAGGCGAAGAAAAAGGAAGAAACAACAAAACTGAAAGAAAAAAAAGATTTGGACTTGCAGTGTATTTTTTGTTATTAACTGTATCTAAATACTTGTACACTATGGAAAACTACAGTTTGTTAGTGGAAGTTTTCTGATGTAATTTTTTCCCGTTACGGTTAGCAAAGTGAGAGAGCTCAATGTTATTATCAGAAAAGGAAAAAGGGGAAAGGCGGAAATGTATGTAGCAGTAAAAGTTATAATAAATATTACAAACATGCTATATAGTACTATATCGTCACCACTGGCATTATATGCCCATAATATACTTTTCAGTTAGTCTTCTCTCCTTGGAACATTTCTTTTCTTCTCGTTTTCTATCTTTTCTCCAAGAAATATCTAGCCTTCGTTTTGTCTAATGTACTTAATCCGACTGAAGCAGTTGTTAAATAGCACAAATGGCTCCGAGGAAAAGGAAATAAGCATGTATATAATATGGATTAATAAAAGATTTGCCATGTAGATAGACATATATGATAAAAATGCTATATAGCTAATAGAGAAACACATTTGAATAGTATATAAAGTGGAATATATGGTAATCATGATGATGATAATTCCACCGTTGTAGCAGCAGCAGTTAAAGAAAGGAGAAGAAAAACGAGTTGGAATGACGAGAAAAAGAGGCTGTTTATTATTTGACAAAGGGAGATAATAAGAGTTTTATACGTATACCATAAGGAAAAAAGTTTTATTTTTGGTTGGGAAAAGGGATATTTTGACTGGGTGTAATTTGAGCTTGTTATATGCGATTTATACCCAAGTAATGATGGTAGTGTAGTAAGTATTAATATCATTGTAGTAATATCAAATATGGGCTTAGCAGAAATGAAGATTTTCTTTTTTTCTTGATGATGGCCAACAATTGGGTTAGCGACTAGATATTCTAAAGTTATTCGGCTGATGGGAGCATATGTATGGGCTTTAATTTCTAATCTTCTGATTTCACATTTTCCAAAGAGGACGTTGTCCAAATCTAAAATGTTTAGTTGATTTCTAAGTATACACATTATGCTTAACAGGTAACGCGAATTTGAACGATTTCACTTTTAGCCAATTTCTTTTTATGCATCTATCCAAACACGAAAAGGATAATAGCAGATTATTGTTAAGAGAGAGAAGGATAGTGCAAGATATGATACTACTTCAGTTAGTAGTGGCAGTGCTGTTGTTGCAAAAAAGTAGGATTCCGAAGGAGTGAGTATACGTGGTAAGAAGTTTAAAAAAATAAATCACTAAAGCAATAAATTACCAAGTCTTTTGTTCCTCTTCTTTACTTATAGTCTTCTCTTAGGGGAAAGGGTAGTTTGGCGTTTTTCCTTTTTGGTTTTTCCAGTTGCTCTTACTTTTCTTGTTCTTGAGAAAAGGAGGAGGAGGCGGTGGAGGTGGACGAAGAAAAAGGGAGTTTGTTGTCTGGAATTGGCGTTATGCTTCTATAAAAAACCATGCACTTTCCCTTCCTTGAAAATATTATACACTTTCTTACTTTTCTTCTTTATCAGCTCCGAGGTTTGTTCATTGAAATAAGTTTTTATCTTACTTTTCTCGCTCCCGTCGTGGTAAAAAATAATATACATAAAATAATAGGTTAAAGCTAAAAAGCATCCTAGTTTCTCTGTTGTAAGTAGGCTGACTTGGAATTTATTATACCTAATTTATTGATCATGGTGATTTGGTGGATGTATGGGATATTGTTGTTGTGTATGAAGATTTTGTAAATAACGTTAAACGCAATATAAATATCTAATTGTAGGTTAAAACAGGTGATTGGAGACAGTATTTAAATTGAAATCTACATTTAGCTTTTACGTATAAAACTGTCGGCATATGAAACTACACCGAAATAATTTTCGCAAATTATTTACTTATTTTCATGTTATAATTTTGTTTTTCTATCTTGCGTGTCCCTTAATTTATGTAGAATTTTGTATTAGCTTTATTCTTTCATTCATGTTTTGTATTCGCTTTTCATTTGCATTTAAGGCAATCTGAATACATCCTACGCAGTTTATCGTTGCAAGTCAAGCTAAGCAACTAAATAGAAAAGACTTGAATTGGGGTTGAGGAAAAGACGTTCCAATTGAAATTGAAAAAGTTTATTGTAGTCTTTTCTACAGCATCTACTTAAATAGGAATGGATAACAGGAATACAAAATAAAATGAAATCAGATGAATAAAACGTTATGCATTCACCCAATTTAAAAGGAAGAAATATATAAAGTAATGTTTGATTATGTACTTGGATTTCTATGCAGAAGTTGATTTAACTCTTGAATGTCAATGCGCTTTGATTTTAATAATAATTTTACCTTCTGCTGTCAAAACCGCCGATAGTAATTGTAAAAAGGATGATTACCATGCACATAATTTGACCAATTCAAATTTTTGTGTTTCGCATTGCTAACTTTTATCAATGAGTATGTGCTGATTGCACACACAAACAAACATTTATTTGAGTTTTTTCTTATTAACTGTACGACATCAAAAAGTGCAAATTTATTTTCTATAGAAAACGATAATCATCATCCTATTTGCGTTTTCCCCTTTCATAGAAAAAGCCCTGATGGGGTTGATGGCTGCAAGTCAAATGGATTTGTCTGCATTATTGGCTACATATCCAAAAAGCCATCTATAAATATTATTGCATCGTTTAGTAAAGTTATGTTCTTTCTAAGAGCTCATCTTTCAATGCACTATTCTATTGGGAATCTATTGATGCTGAAAAGAAATTCAAATGCTTGTTCGTTTCTGTTTTGGGATGGATGCCTCAGAAATGCAATCACGACCTTTATTATTACGATTGGTTACCTACGTAAATTGTAAAGGAAACATTATAGGTCTCCTCATAATGCTTCATTTCCTTTTTTATACTGCCTTAGTTGTATTTCAATGTAGCAATTTCAATTATTGCTATGATTATTATTGTTGCAACGACTTAACATTCGCATCAAAATGCTATTACAATACTGATGCGCTGATTGCGCTGTCACATTACAACATGGAAAATCTTTCCTTCCTTAAAAGATTTTTTTTGGAGTGTCGTCGTACTTGAATGATTATGAGACACATCGTGAAAAAGTCACGTGAAATTAGTCATAAGAGGGAGAGAATGAAGGGGAAATTTTCATCCGATTTTATTCCCAATTACCCTTTCAATTCTTCATTTTCGTATTTTCTTGAAGAATGGAAGTCGGAGGTAGAAGTGTGTGTGTGTATAAGAAAGAGAGAAAAAAAGATGAAATATTCTACTTCTCTTTCTTAATATTATAAAGGTACATAAGTAAATGTAAATGCATGCATCATCTCAATACGTATTCCAGGAGAAAGTTCATAAAAAAGGACCCGTAATACCACAATATTCTATCCTTCAGAAAATGGAACGAGAAGACGAAAAAGAAAAAGGGGAAAAGGCTTTGACTTTCAATTTCAGTCAATTCAATCCTCCTTTTCTCCTGCTTTCTTCGCTCTTGCAGAATAATAAGTGAGCGAGAGAGTAGTGTACAGACAGACAGAAAGGAGAAGAAGAGAAAGGATGGAATATAAAGGATAATAATAATAATATGAATGTCTATTAGTCTTTTCCCTTCACCTCTTGGCCTCTCAACAACCCACTAAATTCTTTTGGAGCACTTTAATCGATGGACTTATGGGTGAACAGTAATATTATACATCTCTACATTTCTTTTGCTTTCCCCATGTTTTATTTCTTCACTTTTCTGCTAACAAAAAATGGGATCGACACTTATTTGCGCTTGGGATCTGCAAAAACTTGGTTTGCAATAATGGTAACCCGGAATTACTACATATGCTTGCTGCAAAGTATAAATGCTATTGAGATAAAAAAGGGATGATTTGATCAGATTTTCAAACTTTGTTGTAAATTTGAAAGGTTAAAGGTTAAATTTTAAAGGTTAGAAACTGAATTAAAAACTATATTGTTTCGAAAATGTAATATAAGTTATAACTTTTATGAAATATGATGAATTTTGATTTAACGAAAAGACAAACTCTGTGAATTCAAAGATGTTTAGTTTGCTTTGATTCAAGCAATGAGTCAGTAGAAAGCACATATATAACGTATAAGCGCCAAAATACAAATAAAATATCTCAAGTGAGTATAGGAACTGGAGTGCGAAATTACTGCAAGTCGTATAATTGTTTGAAGTGTCGTTGAAAATAAAATATTTGCACCTTTATGGTATACACCACCACACAATGATCCAAATTGAAAAATTCTAAACAAGTGTAAACGACAATTTGTATATGGGACTGCGAGGACAGCAAAGAAGCATTAAGTGTGAGGATTTTGCAACAAGCATTCCTGCATGTTTGAAATTTGAAGTACTTTTCTAGAGTATTGAAGGAAAGCGTTTTATTTAACAAACCAAAAAGGTGTTTACTTTACATCAAGATACCAATCTCATCTTTTATTTGATTTTGACAAGATACCGGTGTCTTGGTGTGTAAGTTGTGTAACCTTCATTTTAAAGAAGTACTACTAGTTTCAGTACTTTCAGTGACAATGCCCAGACCAAAATCTTCTTCAACTATGCATTTTTCACCCTTTTCATATTTACCTACTCATGCACACTTACTACTCACAATGCACAACAAGTGGGAATAGGACAATATATAGGACGACGCACGTGACAATGATAGACGTATCGTTGAGAACATTGATTGTTTGCTTATTTCATTATTTGCTTTTCACCATTCCATTTTAGTAATGTAATCTTATTCGATGATACATTAACAGATTTAAAAGATGTAGATGTATGTAACCATGACAATTTATATGATATCCACATATGGATTGAAGAACCGAATAAATATAAACGTATTTCACATGCAACACTGTTTAAATGATATGAAATTATTCATTTTTGAAAAAAAATAAAGCACGTAGCCATGATTCGAGGTAGGATAAAAGACAAGTCAATTGAGTAGGAGTTGAAATATTAAATCGATTTTGTTACGACATTCACTACTTACTGCTCCCACAGACTTCATGTTCCATGTTCCGATACAACTTCATTTCCTGTTACATATTTTTTTCCATTTCTTATTCTCCTCCTCCCCCACATCCTCTTGTTCAGAAAATGCACAACAACATAAACATTGTTGCATACTGTGTACACAACACACACAGGAGTGACAGTAAAGGACAAACAACGAAGGAAGGAAAATGTTATGCCGGCGATACAAAAAAGAAAATAGTTCAACTTTTTCTCCCCACAAAAGTTTCTCATATTTTTGCTATAAATTAAATGTATTCAATATAATGCACAACATAAAAATATTTTTTCCTATGAAAAATAAAAGTAAACAGATATAACAAACAAAGGAACCCGACAACGACAATTTGTGGTGATGGTATGAGTATAGTGACGAAAAGAAAATCCTGGAGTATCAAACTATTACTATTAGTAAAATAAATATATTTGTACTAGTAACAGTAACGGCGGTGGTAAAGCTGATAGTCTATATTGCAAATCCTTTTTGCATGCATGTATCCTTTTCTTGTGTACACGCATACTTCATGCCGCATCCAAAAAAGTTATAAAAAGTATGTGAATGGTTTCGATCAATAACAACGACAACAAAGACAACACAACTTCTACTACTAACATGAATACTATACTATTTCTGCTGCTTTTCCTCTTGTTATTGCTAATACAGGTTGCTCTTTATAACTTTCTACTTTCTACTACTCCTTTTCTACCGTACCGCCATAATCATAATAGCAAAAGAGAGAAAGTAATGTGAGCTAGTGTTCTCTGGTACTAAAAAGTAGTAGAGCTCTTCTGATAGTACAGCATTGATTGTGGTGGCAGTGGTCGTGGTTGGTTATACGAGCGAATGAACAAAAACGAAGCAACTATTTTATGAATATACGTTTGTTTTGTAAAAGGGAACTTGTGAGTGAGGAAGGGAAAAGTAAGTGGCTACAGAAAAGAGAAAGAAACTATGAAGCTGAAGCTGCTGTTGCTGAAGTTGCCACTGATGATATTTTATGTATTGAAAAGAGGAAAAATACACAAGTATTATTGAGTGGGTCTAACTAATAGTAGCATTGGCATTGATATCGGTATTATTGGTTTGTGGCTATGGTGGTGGTCGGCCTCGTGGTAGTAGGAATACCTACAGTTTGTAAATACTCAAATAAAATATTGTCAAGACCTGGTAGTAGTAGAGGAGGAGGAGGAATAGGACATGTCGTATAATATTGAATACGTTTTGTTTGGGGCAATATTTGTAGCATATATAGTTGGGGAGTAAAGAATAAAGTAAAATGTTCGCAATGGGATATCCCAGTTGTCGTTGTCTAAGGTCCAAATAAAGTAAAAGTAAAGCTTAGGAAATAATAGGGAATAGGGAAAGAAAGAGAAGAATAAAATCATTTGAAAAGGTCAATTTCATCTTTTTATGTATTTCTACTGTAGTTTTTTTGTGAAGGATAGGAAGAGAACGAAGAATGAAAAAAATGAAGGGATTTTTTTTGTAGTGATAGCTGAAGTAGTGGAACCCTTTTATTTTATTTG
>JAQFYG010000708.1:0-25422 GCA_034694325.1 Entomobrya corticalis | reverse complement strand
TTTTTTCTTTTGGACAACAGTTTAACTCTGTTTTATTTCAGTAACAGCGTTGTCAATGTCATGCCATGAATTTTCTGCAATCAACGAAGGTAGCTATTACGTAAATGCTTGTTTATGGATTATTTGATTGGACTATTCAATCAGTATTGAAACACCGACGAAACAAAAGAGACAAAAGGGTTAATACAATACTGCTGGATGGTACAAGGCATCACTAAAAATGGGAAATAATATTTGATGACTGGTATACTATAAATACTCTACTTCAATCATGCAAATCAAATTGTCTGCTTAACAAAATTGCCCATAATCCCACTACAGTGTATAAAAGTAGGAGGTATTAAGTTGTGTCTATATGTCATCGAGGATAATGTATATCCATAATATGGACTATGATTAATAATTCATTTAAATATGATCTATGTAACTTGTCATATTAAACCAGGATAATGTATGTTTAGAAGAAGGTAACATAAGAAGAGGAGGAGAATATAGCGGAAACTGGAAACCATATTTCCATCACGTAATTTGTCTGGCATTTAAGTGCGGTGTTTGATGATCATGACATGACGATGATTCAAAGCTAATAAGATAATATGCAATGTGTATGCGTTTGCACTTTAATGATGGGTATTATTACGACCATGGTAGGCCTAAATATTTTGACTTTTAGACTATTAAAATTTGGCTTAGTGCGTAGTTTTCTAATAGACTAAACTTTGCGAAAATTAATATTGATAAGCGTTTTAAAGCATTCCTATATGGGTAAATGCACAGAAATAAAATCCAGGTCACCCAAGGGAGAAAACGCTGAAAAAGAAAAGATACAATGACAATTGATTTGTGTCAAAAAAAGAAAAGTTTGTGTGCCAACGTCAGGGCATGGAACCCGTCTTTTATTACTTTTATTTCATTTAAAGAGTTTTATTTCAATTCATATTACGCTGATTTTTATCAACCTTGTTCACATCTCATTGATGCTGCAATAACTAATCTCAACAAGGTTACTTTTTGTCTTTTTAAATCTCTATATTATACTGAAATATTTCCTACAATATCAACTACGAAACCTCAACTTTTAATACCAGTAGCAAAAGTAGGAATAGTACAATGTTGCAATCGCCAAGGAAAAGCCATCTAAACGAAATTACCTGTGGCAATGTTTCATTATCCCCATCCGTCACTACTGTTCAGCCGCACTATCATAATCATGTATACATATTATGCACTATACAAATAAGTAGGTAATTTTCCAGAATCACCAAAAAATGATCCTACTATTCCTACCCCTCTCTGCCTTCCTGTATATCTCCGCATACCTGTTAAAACGCCTCCTGGATTACCCAATTCCACTAACACAAGTCCTGTCTCACATTCTTTATTTATGTAAATTATTTATTGTAATTGCTAGGTGGATGAAGATGATGGAATCCACGTAGGTAGGTAGACAAGAAGAAGCAAAATTCATTGTCAAGGGTGCATCTAGTCAACCTCGAAAAGCGACCACTGATATAGAAAAAAATGTTTTGCATGAAAACTATCGTGATTTATTACTTGTGGCATCATCATAATGCTATAATCGTTTTTACAAGCATAATCTCATCACATGCTGAACTAAAACCTGCTATTTCTTAGTTAGTTGAGAAAAACTGTTTGATGATGATGCTGTAAGCAAGGAGTTGTGTCGATTCCGATGATCTTGATGGTTACGATAATGAAGATATCGCAATACTCACACAAGCCAGTATTACTCCATCATCAGCATCAACAATAACAGCAGTTTTACTATTTTACTTATTCTTCTACATTCTCCACACGGCAAATATGAAAAAATGCACTGTGTGTGTACTACGATATAATAATCATAATGACGACGATGATGATATCATATTATTTATATGAGCTACGCCGTATATTACATGATCATTACATGAGATATTATATAGCGGCTGTGCAAGTGTTTGATCTTGAAACGAATGATGGAATGGAACCTTGGCCGCGACCTCAGCTCCTTCTTTTTCCTTCTTCCTCACTTCCGTATCACTTTATATTCAATATCTGCCTATTACAAGCTCGTGTTATATTCTACTACATACGATTGACTATTTATTTATTTATTAAGCAATTTGACGTGTCTGTTAGGCAAGTATATGCTCAAACGCGTTTTTTATTATGTTTATAGATTCTCATATGTTTCAACCTGTCTTTCAGCTAAACTATGAAGAATGCGATAAAGACGAAGTAGCAATTCAAGACGCTGCTGACGCCTGCGAGATGTACCGCTTCTCAATCACGGCAACAATGAATATGATTAGTGTAATAATATTTACGTGAAACACTTGTACATTATCATTAAATACAAGTCTTCTAATTTTTTGCTCAAGTGTTATTGCTTTAACACTTTTTCTCATTTGCTTTTAATCGTCATAGTCATGATGATCATGTCAATTTCGCAATCTGATTCAATCAAATTTGTTCCATTGCAATCAATGCTCATTCACGTCGTCTACGGTGACTTATAAAGTTTATAAAAACATAATATTGTCAATCGTTTTTAAAAATATTGGATACCGGACAAGCTTTATTAATTGTTTTTAATAGGTTAATATGATACAAAGCATTAGGGCTCAAATGAATCAAAATAATGGAATTACTTAAATGTAATAAGGATAAAGATAAAGTGTACTTGATCAAATTAAAGAGCATGAAAGTTCATTCTTGCGCATTTCGTAATAATGATCTACCCCAACCCAACTAATCAATTGGTAGCTATTAGCTATTGTATTGGAAATAGGTAAGGTGAGTTAGAAATTAGTGAATTTTATCTAAAGAAAAAATACACGAGTACAAAAATATATCTTTTCTTTCCTCCATAATAACGAAAACAACAAAAGAAATGTCTAAACAGGAAGCCAATTTTCATGTCTCGTTATTATCTTTCTGCATTCGCAGGTAACACTACTTCAGCTATATATTAGTACAGCAGTACTACATAGCCAAAGATAATAACAGCCTGCTAACACAGAATACAAATAATAACAAATAACAATAATATCTAGTTTAATGAATGAATGGTCGCTCAATTTGCATGACATGGCACACGTCCATCCGTTTGTTGTCCACTTCTGTTAATCCCCTATAAGCCATATTATATTTGAGTTAGCTAATCTCTCTCTCTCTCTGTGAGATAAGTATCTGACGTAACTGTTTAGAACAGCTTTATTGCATGATATACGCTTGTAACAAGAAGAAGACCAAAATAAAAGGACAAGACAAATAATACAAATAGTGCAATTATTGGTATTTTCACGTACAATAGCGAATTATAATATTTCGTGTATTAATCACAAGCCTAAATTGTTCTGTTCTCGTCGTAAACGTCGGCGTAGCATGATGCTTACGGCCTACGGCCAGTTGTATTTTATATAGCCGATGTGTATCTATCAATATTATGGCGATGTGCAAGCAGAAGTTATAATATCGAAACTTAACCAAGTTGGAGTAACCAATGACCCTCAAAAATATCTCCTTGGATCATTACAATTGTCTGCCTCTTGTTTTGTTCACTCTGCTCACTTGTGTATATACCTATAAAGCATATAGCGCAATACGCAAAAGCACACACAGGCCACCTTTATTTTTAACTGGTAGTACGACTGCCATTATTATTATCGTCGTAGATTATAGTTGTTGAACATGCAACGCTTTTTTCAAGTATCTTCCGGTTTACTCATCATCATCTCTTCCATAAATTACTACATTTTCATCGACAGAAGAGTAAGAACAGAGAGGTGATCATCATCAGACAGAATAACCACATATTTTCCTCTCTTTTTGTATGCAATCAACACAGCAGCAGCTGCACAAGCATAAATTATGAAAAGGATTAAAGAGACGATGACGGCGATGCTGGTGATAATAGTAATAATAATATTACGCATACTTGATCTCTGATGCCTACAAGTTACCTTGCACTTTGCACAAGTTCAAATTACTGAGACAGAAGAACGGTTTGCGATTCTCTGAAATGTACAGTATGGCATTTGGGTTGGATTTGCATAATTTTTGGCATTCTGCTTCCCGAGTGGACAACTAACGCACTCATCAAATATATGTATCTTTTCCTTTAATCTGGACTAAATGTTGTGGCCTCTCGGGATGAATAATTTGTACAGGTTTCTTATTAAATGGTTCGTTATCCTAAAATATGCGTAAGTACCTATTATATTATTACTATTGCCATCTTTTAATTCTTACTTAAGCAGTCTATGAGGAAGGGTTAGGCTTGTCTTGGGTGGATTTGTTGGCCAGAGGCAGGATGAATGGAGGAAAAAGAAAACATGACATGGAGATGATGGCGATGATGATGCTTTTGGAAAAAAGTGGAAGGACACAAGGTCAAAGGTATTATTTTATGGTATGAGCATTTACTTAAGTAAGCTATTATTATTACGTCGCTATCAACACAAAACAGCACAACCCTTTACAAAAATAATCATCATGAAATCGTAATATACACCAATCAACATCCTTATCTTCCCCATTTTACTGATCTTTCTAGTTATAATTTTATCAAGCTCATTGTACTTGTCCAAGTTTTTCTTGGCATGAGCAACAAAATTCTACCTGAAGAAAGACAAAAAATTATAAAATAAATAAGCAGACCAGTTAAATGGTATTATATGGCCATAAACAGCTCAGTTCTAAGTATGTTTCTTAACCAAGTAATAACAGCAAACATCGGAGTTGTGGAAAATGTGTGGGTGCCTCAGTGACATTATAAAATGATTATTAAGATGCCTAGCTCATTTTAATTGTATGCATTTTTTTGCCATAAATAAACATACCAAAAATGGCAGTAACTACACCGAAAAGATAGAATCAGCTACATTACATCTACGCACACTGGATGAAGACCATCCAAAACAGCATTTTAAACAATTTCTTTTTTATATCAAATTTTTTTATTTACTTTTTGTACAAAAATCAAAGTCAATGGCATGCCTACTCACGAACGAACCACGCTCATAGTTCAGTGTACGTACGTGCTTTTTTTTTCTTTGAAAGAAATAGTGGCAGTAGGTAACGCTGCTAGTTTGGAATGCTCATACGTCATTTTTTCTCATCATCGTCCCTATAACATAAATGTAGTAAATGTGCTGCAATGCTTTAACGTAAAAAGCCAGAATATAACGTATACCTAAGCCAGTCAGCCAAAGTCCTTCACTGCAGACGTTGAAGCCATTTTCATTAACGCCAAAGTCATTATCAAAGTCAAGGTGAGAAAGTTAACTGGCTGAATGGTCAGAAGGTTGAGGTGTTTGCCAAAGTGAGGTGGCTTCACTATTGTATAGACACACCGTATTATATGCACTCATATCCATTTAGGAATTACCACTTTTATTTTATTCCATGGAATCATATTTATTCTGACATTATTGTCTATATATGACTAAATATAAGTAGACGCATATCATAACAGACACAGAGATAATACATTTATAACTAAAGAGGCTGGATTCATGTTTTATTGTACACGATCATTCCTATTACCATAATTATTAATATTAACGTAACTTGTGATATAGCCTTCTGTTAATCCACAGTGAGGAAATTGCGTCCTTAACCCTTGGGAGTGTAGTTGTAGCAATCGGTATAATGATACTATTATAATAATACATTTCTGCATGTTTCATATTTTGATGGGTAAATACTGTTTAAAGATAGGAAAACACACATCCCACGGATCCTCTTTACCATACAGCAGCAAACATTTTTTTTGGAAACACGTAATTGAACTTTTCGTTTACTGCTAATCACAAAAAAATAAAGTAGAAACGGATGGAACTCATTCCATATTCCACAATCCTTAATGTTTCATCAATTTTATTCATTAGCCAAAAGTAATATGTGTGCGTAGATCCGTGCATATGTAGTTCTACCCTGTACAATGTACAAGTTCAAGTACGCACAAATGGAAGTTTTTTTGCACATCCTCAAATGATGGTTTACGCAAATGATGGTTGCGAATTAGTTTTAATTGTCATATTATCATGATGAGCACGATCATCGTCAACATAGCTTCAGCATACCTTTATATTTTTAATTGTTTTTTAAGTTGACTTAAAACAATAAAAACATTAGGTACCATACCTGTTCCATATGAGTATACCAATTGCTTGGAAGTATCATTAACTCATTTTACTTGTTTGCCTGCGAGTGACCTTAAAACCCTCCATAACAATATTACATGATTTAAGAACCGTAATCATAACAAATATAAGAGGTTCCACCCCAAGTTCATTCGGGTTTTGATGTAATAACAGTAGTGCGTAAATACATATAATGGTTCCATTGGTTTAGATTTCTGCATGGTTCATAGAATGGCGTTTACGGAACAGAGGTATTCCTCTATGGTTATTTTCCCACTATTACCAAGGTTCAAACGAGGATTTAAATGCATTGGCAAGACACGACTTTAAATACAATGATGCCATTATAATCATATTGATTATAATAATGATCACGTCCAGTAAGATATAATATGTATATTATGACAATCGTGTAATTGTTGTCGAGCAGTTTAAAAAAATAGGTTTTATCTATTAGTTATTGTCTCATCATCTATCAACCCTTCCAATAATATCATGCACTTGGCAATGCGTTACTATAATGTTGCCATCTCATATCATTTCAGTGTAATTTTTGCACGATGACAATGATGTTTATCAATGAATTCCAATCTCCTTCGAAACATTGTCAATGAACGACGGCAACAACATACGTTATTATTATTGCATAGAGAACAGGAGGAGGTAGCAATAATAAAGCAATGACATGCCCAAAAATACAAAGGAACATTTTTTTCTGCTGTCGCTATTTTTTGCATCGGCTTCATTCCTAACGGTTCTTTTGTGCAAATGAACCATTTGGTGATTTGCTTTTGGCAATGTGGCACTACAAAATGGTGAAGTCATCATCAGAAAGATGTATAGGTAACATGAGCTAAATATGGTTAGTAGTTGATATTTATAGTAGCATGAAGATGAACAACATAGCTCTTCTGCCTTTTGCCAATGGCAGCAGTGAGGCCGACCGAAAAGGCTCTCTGCATGTTACTGTATCGGATCATGTTGTGTGTGCTGGTTGCTTTCTTTTCATCAATGGAATTGCTGTTATAAGTACGACGATTGAATGTCATTTTTATGTCATCAATGTTTTTGTTCGGGAAAATCATTCAAAAAATCTCGGGTTGATGTTGACATGATTATTTTTCATAGGAACTTGAATTATGGCAAGTCATTCTCATAGTCAGTGAAAAACATCGGACAAGCTCCTTTCTTCAATGATTTAACTAAACAAATAATCATAATCGAAATGATAATGAAATACGACAGTTATATTCAGACATATCAAAAGAGACTCATCAAATATTCATTAGCTGTAGGAGAACAACGGAAGCTGAAAAACGAGATTCATGAGGCTGACCTACTTTTTTAAAATGCCGACATATATTAATAAATATTTTTATATGAACGCTCGGTAGAGCTGTATACGCAGTTGATCATGACTATTACGATTTTGAGTACTTTTCTCTGACAAAGTCATAGAAGAAGATATTGAATTATTATTACTTGGAAAATATTGCTTATATTGCTATAAAATATTAATATTTATTTGTGACACATTTCTAGGCATTTCTCATCATTCATATCATATTACATCTCAATTAGCTTTAATATTGAAATGTAGTATGGGCAACCTAATAAAATCACAAGGCATTTTATAAAAAAATATTTAGTCGAATATACAAAATTTAATAGTAAGATATCAATACTTCTATTAACTTCTGCATAATCATCCATTTAGAAATTGAAAAATACAAATTTTGTACTTGAAGCGCCTCATATATATATATATCTTGAAAATATATGTGTACATATTTCACATAAATCGACGTCATGATAACAACAATATTGTATATTGTTAGGCTTACAACAAAAGACCTACTTCCTACCCTATACCTATAATAAAATGTATGCAAGCGGTTTGACGTTTCTCTGTCATGTTCAATGTCTCAGTAGAAGCAGCGCACTTTCTGTGGGAGATTTTTTAGTACACGTTTCTGTGCAATATGAGGATTACTGTGCTTATCTGTGTTTTTTCGTACTTGAAGATACCACACAGAATAATGTGTGATGTGATGCGATTTTAACCGCATAATTCTCAGTCAGTTTGCAAGCAGTCCCAACAAGTCAGTCTACAAGTAGTACTATCACTATACCCACAAGTGCAACTATATTTCACTCATGTATCTACACACATTTGAAATGATAAAAAACAACAATAGGAAAATTGTTTGCATGCAGTACATTATGTTTTGTACGCACGCAGTTTTTGCTGTTGTTATGCTGTATGGCAAAGTAGTATGCAAGAAAAAAGTAGGACAAGAGGAAATGCAAGAAAATTATACACACGTTTTACAACAACAAACAACAAAAATAACAGCAGCAGTGTTTTGAATGGCTGTGCAAAATGCGATGCATTTATGTATGTACATGTTCGTAAAAATAATACTTGAATGCGCTTAATCCACTTTTCCTCATGATGAGATGGCGATCGCATTGAGTGAGTGTCAAGTATAGAAAGCCATTGATGTTGATGATGATTATAAAATGGGATGCCTGATGATGCCAGTGCCTGGTAGACCTGGAACATTGTTCCTATTACATGTACTCTTTACTACTTGAAAAGGGAGATATACATATCACCCATATAAACATGCAATAAAGGCGTTGTAAAATATGTTTCAGGAGTGCACATTCACATGCCCAGAACAATAAAAAATAACAAATACAACTGGAATTGTCCGTCTTTCCTGTCGTATTTTATGTAAATGACTGTGCACGAAAAAAGATACACAGGTATGCGAATTTAGTGTTTGTGTGTGCACTCCACTTAAAGTACCGTAATCCAGGTGCCAAAGTAGTGACTCCCTGTTGGCCTACTTACACACTCTCCTCCTCTGCTCTCGTCAGTATGCCAACAGCAGTTGTTGTTTTTACCAGTCGAGAAGCTAAGGTGTTAGTTACCTATACGCTTATATTATGCATAGACACACATAATTGCAAATTATTCCTATTGTCAATGTGGGTTTTGGAGCGATGCAGGAAAAAATTTCAATGGGGTACAAACACTGAATGTAGAGAAAATAGAGAAAGAAATGAATACAATTCTATAATAGTAAATGTTATTGCAGCTACAAATTCATATAATTTGTCAGAGGACATAACAAACCATGTTAACATTTTTATGGAATGCTGTGAACAGTAACAAAGAACCATGATCTTCCAGCTGATGCACCTCGTTTTCCTAATTTTATATTGTCTGACGGCCAGTGAGATGACTTTTTTGGATAAGCACTCGTTATATACATCATTGTTTTGCTGGGAAAGAATTTATATTTGTGCAGAGTGTGGATGCGTTTGATCATACACACGTAATCAGAAGCATTTTCATGGTATTATGCATGTAGTTGACACACTATCAATTAGATTATTATACGGTGCATGCACCTATCATCATAATATTTATGATGATATCTATCTCTGAGCGGAGAAATGTAGAACAAGCTTTTGGGATAAGTGTGTCACTACTCACTACCCATCATATAAGTATATGAGTGTTTTTGTGTAGCAATCTTTTTCGTTTGTATTCTGTTATATTCCTCATTTTTTTATAATACGACATTATCCGTAAAAATCATAACATTTTAAATTTCAATAATACATTTTGATCATACTTTGTTATTATGTCTATAAGTATATGGCCAATTCAACCTTGCAAATTTTGTACTAATTTCAAATGATGATGACGGTAGAAGGGTGTAGCTTCTTTTTTATTCTCTGGGCAATACAACAACAGACAAGCGGTAGTAGCAGACATGCAAATTATTTCTGCTTTTAAAAACCATTTTTCTTTAAGTGCGAAGAAATGTAATCATGACAACGATGCATTTTTAACGCATTTGTAGGCGAACGAAGTACGCCTTTGTTTCCTTCCCTTGACAATGAAAAAAAGGTTTTTGGATACATCGTCATTTCATTCTCGTCGTGCATAGTTATTAGGAATAGTGCCAAGCTTGCAGACACCTATGAAAAGGGACTATATGCATTGAAATGATGATAAAATGATGAGGTACATTTAGGTAGTTAAGAGAAAAGACGAGTCATCACATCATCATCAGCACGTTGACAATGTAAGTAGGTGACGCGTATATCTAATAAACCTCTAAACCATACAATATTTTAAACCATGTATTTGGTCTCTTCTTTACTAAAGCGACACAGATTCTTATGCGTGCATTCAAAGTACAAATATACATCGCCATACCCGTCATAATATGTCATTTTTCACTGATGGTTTAGAAATTGTCATTTGAAAATTGCACTTAAAAGGAAAAATTGTATAAATGATGCAGTACATACAGGTAGCTTAATCTACCATTTATAGCACACGTCATTATCACACTACTACTTCTAGTGTGTCATCATTTTTACACATTTGAATTTTGAATGTCTTTAGTAAAAGTGTAGGTTATTCTCATACTCATTTATGTATGCATGTACATAAAAAAGATAAAAATAAGATAAAATATGATGTGTGATTTGATAGTATAGCATGCATTTGCATTATTCTAACGGCAGCCGACCACAAAAAAGGCGAGAGAAAAAAGTATCAGAGAAAGAGGAACAAAAAGCTTGTACGACAACACAACAACGAAAGAGAGAGATTATTAGTTTTCTAAGACCGAGCTGCATTGCATAGACAGCAGCCGAGTAATAAGTGTACGAGGAATGAAAAAAGAAGAATCGAGGTCGCGAAATACTTTCCTAATCAGCCTGTAACCTCCATTATTTTGCACAGTAAGTAAGCAAGTAGTGGTAAGTAAGTAAAATGACTTGAAAAATCACTCGTCCTCAACCTTTAAAACTTCTTCTCTTATGCATTGCATCTCTACATAATGTACAGCAGTATATACACACTATCGAGAGATAAAGACTCCTGCTATTGTTTTGTTTGTTGGGTATGTGGGTAGAATAAGAACGCAAGTAAAACCAAAGTGTTTGAACTTGAATTTATTTGCTATGCTTGAGGCGCTTTTTGGAAGAGAAGACTTGCAATTCTTTCTGTGCAGCTTTTGTCTAGAGACATACATACCTAAATACATATATTGCATATAAGCTGCATTTTTGGTGATCATTGTCGGTTTTTTCATTGTATATATTTTTTGCATGTATTGGTTGTAAAAACATTTTAAAAACATTGTATGCAATATAATGTTTACTCATCCTACAAAGGGAACAAGATTAGATCATAATATTGTGCCAATACGGAATCTAATTTTGAGTGGAGGATTAAGAGATTATTGCAAATTTAGAGAAAGAGAGATGTAAGATGGTGCTTAGGGATTTGACACCGTTTAAAAAAGCAGCATGATGTAGAAGACAACATTTTATGCGAATTTGTCATTGGAAATGTTTTTAATTTGACTGTGAAAGTAATTTGCAGTTATTAACTACAGTCTTTGATTTTTGGTGATTCATTTATCAGAAATGAAGATCAAAATAGATTTGTTTTCAAAGGCTGCGGATTAACTTCTAATTAATTCAACATTACTTATCTTGTTTTTAATCCTACTTATGTTTCCGTTTAAACTTTACTTTTTAAATATTTAACTTTTCCTTTAATTTTTGCGTACAACTTTAAAAAGATCATCGACTTTATTTGTAAAAAATGAACATATAATATCTTTTCCTTAAATTTCAGAACGCATCCGCATTAAATTGGTTACATACTCGTACATGTTTACACTTTTAAATTTTTCATTCATTAAATGTTCAAAAACCTACAATAAACATGATTACTAATAGAAGGCAAATAAATGTTACAATGCCTTTTTAAAGGGACTCTGATGAAGACTTTTGGTATTCACTATCAATGGAGATTCTATATCGTTTATTTTTCACGTCTTAACCAAACTCATCCAAGCACAATAGCAGATGAATGCACTCATTCAATAGCTTGTAACCAACAAAAAACTTAAGTTTATTGAGTATCATGATTAAGCCAACCAATAGTACATGTTTAATGAAAAGCTCTTTGTTTTAAAGTTCCTAATTAAAGGCCATCAGCATTTTGCTCTTGTTTTGGTAGAAAGTAGCCTATAGTTCAATATTTAACCAGGGTTTAAGTGTATATGAAGAAAAGAGAATAATAGGTACAAGCAAAACATACTCATTCCATATTCAAGTCAACAAATAGATATTAGGTTTTTAGCATATTTATTTAGATTAGCGAGTTACGAGGACGTTGACAGAATTGAACTTGTTTATGACAAAATTTGCAATTATTGATTGCTACTGCTACTCATATTTAATCGGAGCTTGCCATTAGGATGTATGCATGCCTACTTAGATGTCGAAATAATATTATTATAACACCAACACGATAATTTGACCAGTCCAGGTTTTCGTTGCGCTAAGAATCACAAAGGTCAGTTGACACGTGAGTAAGTTATCTACAATCATGCTAATAACATATCTGCCTAAGTGGAGATGTCTCATATGAAAAGGTAGTTTTTTCATCTGCTTGTTAGTCATATAAATACATAACATGTACCGAGTGCCTGCGTCTCTTACCTATCCCTCGACATAACTTGTTATCTTATTGCTTGCGCCGTCTAATCGATTTTGGAATTGGTGGAAATTTTATTTCGCATGCGCAGCGCCATGATCATTCTGCCATTATCACTTATCATAATTAAAACAGATCTCCACTCTAGTTTAATTCTTGATAACATCATCTAAAATATCACTTAGCGACATTAAAAGCAGTGATGAATGGTATCGAGATATTTATAATTCATAATATTTAAATGATATCATGAAACAAACAACTTTATGTAATTTTTTAAATCAAATCAAGTCGCCGTATATATCTATACTACAAACATTATGGCAGTTTTATAGAATATATGGTTAACAAGTCGGTATCGAAGTCCACATTTTGTTATTTTTCTCATTTTAACACGTGAAACATTTTAAACAAATTATTAATTAAGCTAAAATAGCTGTGATATTGGCTGCTACGAAAATTTTTTAAATCCGGGTTTCAAGTAATAATTTATCTAATTTATGATGACGGCAAGATTAAATTAACGTTGTCTTTAATTCCAATTAAGTAAAATTTACAGAAAGTTCCTAAATTGAAAGGGTGGGTTTAGTTGGCGTTTGTCGCCATGGATTAATCAAAGTTTCCCCTCTCTAAATTACAGTTAGTTTAAAATTTCTTATCGTTCCATCCGCCTAACCTCACTTTGGCCACTTTAGCATTCTAACGTGTTTCATCAATTTACTTGATTCTCAGCCAAAAATAACACATTTTGACAAAAAAAATAAAGTTCAGTTTTCGATAAGAATGAACAACAAAATGAATTATGGAAACTCTCATAAAAAAGTTAATCGCCTACCATGTTCAAGTTTAAGGTGGTTCATTTCCAGCAGTAAAGCAAAAAAAAGACGTGTGGTGACCTTTAGTTTTTTCCTTTTTATCATCATCAACTTCATAATTTCTTTTCAAAATAATATACACACATTTTTTCCTACAATTTGTTGGCAGGGTCGTTGTTTGTTGCTATTATTTAGCTTGTCTTTGAATAGGTTGATATTATGCTAGGAGTAAAGTGCAAGAACAGATTATCTATACGAACTTTAGGGCAAAAACACACGGTTATTTAGAATAGGTATATGAGAACGTTTTATTTTAACTACACAGTTTGTGCATGTAAACGAATAAAGTACATTCATCCCAATCTTTATTACTTTGGTTCCAAAGAAGACACCTCCATTTAACTGAAAGACTACGCAAGCTAAAGTTTACAAAAAATATGTCTATGGAATTTTTTCTCCCATGTTTAGAAGCTTTTCATTAATAATTGCGGTGGAAAAACTGTATTTATTATTCATTATATAGGACTAAAATGGGAGGTAGTTGGTTGATCTTATATATTTATTATTCTTTATACACCTATGAACTATTTATATCTGAAAAAATATATCCCATTATTACACATTCCTAAAAAGAAAAAAAAATATATACAAAAGGGCAACTTGAGAGAGAGAGACCGTAATACCTACTCTTTAAAGTTTAATGTTATGCTAATATTCAAATTATAGGTGTCGGTATCTCAGGAACAAGTAATCCTCCTTCTATTGAATGAAACTGAAACTAGAGATTGTTTTACTTAAAAATTATTTTGTAACATTTTGCGACTTCCCAATCATAGCTAAATCAACATGCAAAAAAATCTTTCAAAAGGAACATAATTTATACTTCAAGCAGATCATTCATCATATCAATAAAAATCATAAAAATAATACATAACAATATTAACAAGTAAGCTTGCTGTCATACCTAAAATACACCTAAGCATTCTACTTATAAGCATGCAGCCAGATTTGCCATAATCATCATCATGATTCTTCTGCTGGTGGTATATACTTAAGCAAATGTATGAGATGGGTCCTTGAAAGATCAGAAAGGAAAAAGGTGGAAGAGGAAGTGACCCTGATTTTGTTCAGATGATCCTCAAAAGAGTTGTTTGGAGTTGTACTGGTTATACATTTATCTGAATATAACATGCTTGCAGACTATACAGTATAGTTAATTTGGGAGTATCAAGCAGCAACGAAACAGAAGCTTTATAAAATATATAAAATGTCTTAAATAAAAAATATAAGCTCCATGATCACATCCATTCAACCATCGGCATACGCAAACAAGCATGCATAATAAATATGTATTAATACATGGTTGAAAGAAGTTGTAACAACATCCGCAGCAGCAGGGAGCAGATATACTCATGCATAATTGGATAATCTTCGTATTAATATCTTTTTAAAGAGAACGTTACCAATATACGGAACAACACAAAAAAAATCAATCGTGTATATATATGTGTTAATGTAACGTAATATTGCACGACGGTAATGCAATAAAGCATGCCCTTTTCAATGCTACTCCTGGATAATAATGACATCAGGACGAAAATTTATAGTCCATTTTTATAGTTGATTCGCAATTCAATAAAGGTAATGCATTGTTATAAGCCATCAAATTCATCTTAAACAGTAGTCATCGTCAACGTCATTGTTGCTCATGTCTGTATTGCTGATAGATGATTCATATTCCATACTGTGATCTGCATTATTAAGTAATACGTCCAAAACGGAAGATAACTTGAATCAAGACATAATGCATTACGGATGTAAAAAGTAAGCTTTACCCGCCGCCTCTGCGTCATGCGGTAATATTTCATTTGTCGCTTTCTTAAGCACCATAAACGTAGAAAATCATAAAGACGTATTTTTACGATATTCCATAAATACTGGCAAACTTCAAAGTTACAGACACACTGGTTTGCCATGCATCCGTTTGTAAAAATTGATTCCTGTCATTGTTGACTAACTTTTAGATTGACAAAGGTCTTGGGAATGCAGCTTGTAAAAGTGTAATAAATAGATTATGTGCAGACAAGCTCAGACGTAGAACGGAATAAAATCTTTAATTATGGCGTGACGTACCTTGTCATGGAACACTCTAAACGCGATGATGTCCTTAACAATGATTAATAGAATTAATGCGAATGACGGCATAGCTGATTTTCAAATGTTAACCTAATACTCTCCAAGGAATAAATGAGATTTGTATGTTTATGAACTTTTTCAAACGCAATAATTTAACTTGATAACAATGTGACATTTAAGCTAAACAGGAAGACTTTTTCTGATCAGTAGTTCTCTTTCAAAATAAAAACATAAGTTTGTAATTAGTTATATAACACAAGAAGAAATTATCAATAAAATATATGTTTAGTCTATGGAAAAGAAATATGTGGTCAGCATATTTTTATGCTGGATAGACATAACATGTGCTGAAATATATTTAAACGATTTATTAATTACAAAGTGGAACTGCAAATATTTATATATTATAATGACCAGTTACTCAACAACATTTATAATTATGTACAGGCTTCCAACGGATTACGTATTAATTTAATTATTATGTATAGTTTTATAATCATCTCTGGTCGAGCTGCTATCAAAATAAACTGAGTCAGGAAGTAGAATGACATGGTTAAAAGAAAGGGCAAGGTGAAGTGTGTCATCTTCACAGAAAGAGATACTTCTTTTTTATTTTAATTTGTATGGGTTCTTTTTCTGACCATTCTATTGCGTCTCTCTTTTATGTTTGCCCCTACAATTTATACGTGCTATTTCTATAAATAATATTATTATTCATCCATACTTCACCAACATGTCATCCCTGAAATATATCAGATCCAAACTCATTTAACACTTAATCCAGTATGATCCAATTAATTTTTATCCTGCAATTAAATAAAACTTTGCTTGTGGACAGAATGTGACTCTTTATATTCTTATTTGCCTATTTTACTGTCTGTCGCACAGACCACACAGATAAAACAATCTTTGTGCTCCAGTATTCATTAACAACAAACTAAGTCTTATATAATAAATTTAATAATAATCCAATTATTTATTATTATATTTCTTATCTAATTTTTCCAGAGTGATAACGATTAATTAATTTGTACAATTTTTTGTGCATGAATACATGTCCTGTGCATAATATTTGACACATAAAAAGAAGAAAAACATCTACGTTCTTGGTGAAAAAACGAAAGAAAATTGCAAAATTATTTGTTGCTTCCTTAAAAAGAAGAACAATTTCCTCGCACCATACATACTTCTTTAGAAGCTGGTTGAATGGAGTAGTTTTATATTCATTATCACTTCTTGTTGTTGGGATATTTGCTGGTCGGTGGTGGTGGTGGTGGCGCTGGTACTGTCATTACCACTCAACCATAATAGGCTTCTCTCCTTTCAGAAGCAACAAGCTTGCAGTCTAAAACTATTGCGATATACAGCAAACTAATAAGCATGAAATCATATTTGTCGAATGGACTGAGCAGGAAGCATCCGACACAATGTACAAAAATCGTTGGCCTTCAAGAAACGACAAAAATGAATCAGCAACTCACTGCAGCTACCATATACGTTTGCCATTTGACTAACTGACTGACTGACGGTTCTGTGTGGCGCTGCCACAAATAACAAGAGATATGCAGCACAGAACAAAAATAGGTACGTCGCGTATACGCAGGACGCAAATGCATGGAGACGCTATATATCGCTGACACTGATCACATGGATGTAATATTATAATTAGTAATACCGCAACAAAGAACTATTGGGCCACGTAATAATAAATAAAATAAAGGTCAAATAAAAAATGCTCAGAACATCGGCCCAGCTATATATTTTTAGGGAAACCATTAAATCGCGTCACCAAAAAGTAGCATGAAATCAAGATTGTAAATATAAAATACGATGATGGTAACATGGTGTAACATGTAAATGTTTAAGTACATATATTTTCCTTCCGGTTTCTAAGCTCTGATTTATTTTCACACAGCTACATCAACAAATAAGCCATTTATAGTAGAACTCAGCTTTTAGGAATTTCAAAAGCTTACCTGAGGGTCTGGGTTGCAGTAATAACAATCCACCGGTATGCATTTTGAAATGCCTACCAAAACTTTTCTGATCCCAAAATAAAGATACTGATCCAAGATCAAAGATTTAGTTTTTTTCACTACAGTTCCAAATTTGTTGTTGGAAAACGTATACAATTTAATATAATGTTACACGAGTGACTCATAATATTAGAAATAGAGAAACAGATTTAGGTTTATTTGAAAAGTTTGCACTAAACTTTTCAGTCACTGAATATATCTCTAGAACAAATGAAAATCTCTTTGTTTGTAAACAACTATATTTTCTTTGCTTGCATGCACAAAATCGACACACTCACAAGGAAAAATGTTTCGCTTCAAACTCCAGCACGAATCAAGACAGCTCTCTAAGAGCAGAAAAGAGAACCACAGTACGCTTCACTTTATGATTGCATGTGTATCAACTTGCTCAGCTAACTCCTTTGTTGCTCACAGAACGCTTTAGTACATAAACACAAAGCGAGTTGTGTTTCGCTAGGGTTTGAGTTTATGGAATTGTTTTCACTGAATCGAGTTTCGGAAGGAAGTAAATATAGCAAGCTATTATAAATGAATGGGTGAATGGTTTTTCTTTCTCCAAACACTGTTTTTTTCACACACAATCTTTCTCAATGAAATTACTGGAATACACTGAAAACTGAAGTGTACTTAATATACAAACTTTTTTAATCACACAAACTCAATGTATTTTTAAATCTCTGTTGATAAAGTTATAATTTGGTTTATTTTTCATAAGGTTTAACACTCGGTTTTTCCTCATAAACAAGTAATCCCTCAAAACTAATTGAAGATGTTTTTTAAAAAGTTTTCTCCAAATATAGCTGGAGGAATTTGATTGTTGACTTGACAGGACACAAAAAAGGTTTTTCTCTATTTTAATATGTCACTCACTGTTTCAAGTTATTTTTACTAGTAGAATTCGCATCTAGTCTCCTACACCATCAATGATTGACTAAGTAGCACGTAACTCACTGACAATGGTTTTTGCATCATCTTCATCCACGGAACCTCCAACGATAACTGATGAAGGGCTAAAGTGTTGAGTAAGTACTAAATGTAAGCGAGAAACGTGATGTAACGTGGTCGGTTTTTCTAGTTCACTATCGTCGTAATAATATTTAAAAAGTTATAATATGCTTGCATATAGCTTGTTGCACGCTGGCGTTGGTGTAAGTGAATGAGTAAACGTGAACGAACGAACGTGGAGTTTGTTGTTGTTGTTACACGAACGGCGAGAGAAGAAGTAGGAACAAGTCTGTTACGGCGGCACCAACATTTTTTTTGCAACTCTCCCTCATTCATACATACAGACACACAAACAGAGAGCAGATCGCACTTCCCTTACCTTGCCATTTACTCATTGTAGCCCAGTCTTTTTTTCCTCTAGAGCCTCTTTTTTGCTAGTTTATTCCTGTATATAAAATGCCACAAAGATGATTATGATGATACTCCCTCCTCTGCCTTCATCGTTATTCCATTAGCACACTACCACAGTTTCTTTCTACACATAATAATACGATGCAAAAAAGTCTTCCTTGCATGTAGAGTTTTGCGTACGCACATGAGATGTACTTTGAACACAGCATCATCATCGCAAAGTTGCTTTAATTCTCCTTTCCTGAAGCATCAAATCAACACAATGCAGGATACAATCGCTACATATGCATTTATATTATTATCTTACTCAAATGTAAGACAGGAACTTTGCCTGCCTGTTCTTCTGCTAGAGCTGGTGCTCATCTCATCATCGGGATGCTAGCTTTTTTCATAATCATCATCGTTCACATCCTCAGGTGTGCCATGCAAGCCTGCTTTTCTCGCGTGTATAAAATAGCTTTTCATTCTCTCTTTTGTTGAGATGGTGCATTACCAGACTTGAGCGTAGGTTTTGTTTTTATATTGCAAAGCATTGAATCTGTCAGTTTGCAAATTTCTGTATGCGTTTGTTACTTGCTGCAAGTATAGATTTAAAACACTTTTTTTGCTTGTGGGAATAGGCAGAGAACTTTTATGTAGAAAGAGAAGAGAGAGAATCAATGTCGAGCCTACAATGTATTTCAAATGTTTCGAAGTGTTCTACTTTGCTTTCCTTGAATTAATTTTCTGGCATTATTTTAAAGAAATTATGTAGATAGATATAAGCATAAACTTTTGTTGCAAATAATGCGTATATAATAGCCATAACAATGTATGAACATTGGTGTATTTAGGTATGTTGATTGAAAGAGAGCGTACATAACACACATAACGCTTTTTTAAGAGTGAAATAAGAGGTTTTTTGTGCAATAATGCATTATTATCTGATAACATTATTACCAAGCTTTTACCACTACCTTTTACTATAGACGCAATGGTTATATACTTGTTAAATTGCTCATTTCGCTCAAAACAAAAACAGAAACTGTGTATATGTTACGCGACATTTCACTAGTACATCCGACCTCTTAACATGCATTGTAAAAATACCATGAAAAGGGAAAAATGGTGTTGATGATGAGAATGATGATTACCAAGATGATGATGGTAACTATTGCTTATCTAATGAATAAAGCATTGGGAACGTTGTTGGTGATGATGATTATGATGATGTTTGGTTTTGTAAGTGTTTCATGAGCAAGCAATTTCTTTGGATGGCAAACATTTGCATGCAGTTATGGGAATTAGTGACGCCATTTTTACCAGCATTTTCTCCTGCTGAACTTAATCTTAAACTCAGATACATATTTTTGATGGCGAAAATTAGGTCGCGTGTGGGAAGATTTATGCGTTTTCAGGCCTGTTTGACAATGGTTATCTCAAATTTTGTAAAAATGAAAACTATTGTTATATGAATAAACAATAAAAGAATATAGGTGAAACTTCGATTAGTTTCTTTTTACACTGTTCCTCTTACAAGGGACAAATATATGTATAAATATGTATTTGAAATTTATTTCCAATCAAAATCGCTTTATACAAAGATATATGAGTAAATAATAATAATATATTCATCAAAAGTACTAAAAAATATGCGCTGTGTGGTATTCTCAGATCACGATGGATGTTAAATTAATTGGACGCAAGTAGAACTTCTTTGTCAAAAAAGCTATGCCCACGTACAATAAAATCATTTTTGCTTAGCTATAAGTAATGTTACTGTAAACTTTCCGCTTTATTTGCATTTATAAGCGTCCAAAAGTGCTTTGATTTGGTCAATTCAGGTAGTTCTGACGCATGCCCTATGAGTTCAAATTTCACTTTGCTCATTCACGTTTTTCCAGGTTGTGGCATAATGCCTTTCCATTCTGTTTTAATAACAATAGCATAACTATTATTACAGAGAATTGAATGTTATTGCCAGAAACATGACGTTATATCATGGACGGAGTAAAGGTGTTTGCTGCTCTGCTCTGCAAGCTCTGCTTTCTCTCTGCCGACAGCACTCGTGTGTGGAGAGTGTGAGGCAGTCAACCAGTCGGTTCCTCTTGTTCCATGTGCTCCTCCAGGGCTCGTCTCTGTTTTCATAAAAGCTTTCTAGATTCCCAGTTCACAAATATGAATCACGTTCCTAGAGCAGGTGAGTGGTTATATATGAAACTATATAATGGAGTCCATGTGATGTGTTTTTTAACAAAAATGTAACATATATCGGATAAATAATTATGAACTTTAGATAGTTTTCTCAATTTTTACTTGGGTTTCCACTTATATAGCAATCAAAACAAGGAAAAATCCTAATATATAACAAAATATTATTTTACATTTTACTCTTTCCCGGTGGGCAACAACTCACATGTACGGCGACATTCACTGACATTTAAGCTATGTTGTTAGAACCGTCATCGCGTCAAACCAAGTTTTTTTCCCAACTTTTGCTATTCATCTGTAATACATGTTAATTCTACTGTAGTCTACCTAGCTTACTTATCTGACTCTTGGATATTATTATTACATTAAAGTATAATGCCTTTCTTCCAATTTCAATTACTTATAAGTACATTCATATTTCCCTGCTTTAAAAAATGATGTCTGCCATCAGCAATCAACCTTGCCGAATACTTTTTTAACTGAAATGATTTTACCCTTTTCTTTTTCAACTTTCATGCATGCAACTTAAATAGGCTTTATGCGCTCAAAATATCACTGCATTTTCATATTTTGCTTTTACCTTCAGAGCGAATGCGTAACAACGTTGTAAAATAATCATAGCACAATAATAAGTTTTCAGCATGCAAAAGAAAAATGTAGGTCTGAGGTGCTCCACATTTTCGTTTTTCAAAAAAGTGCCTCCTCATACATAATATATTTGAACATCACATTGAGGTTCATGTAATAATATCGACGATGATAATGTATTAACAAAATGGTAACGACTCATGCTGGCTCAATATGTAATTATAAAGATTCTGCTACTCTTGCCCAGTTTAGGAAAGAGACGTTTTTTGTACTCTTGTCGTGGCAATTTCATTACACAAAAACATGTTTTTGTTGCATTTTCAATAAAGAAAGCTACAGTCATATTGCACATAAACTAAACTTACATCTACTTTTATGCATACATAGCCAGTGCTCTGTCGCTGAAGTAAATATGCACAATGGCTTCGTTCTTGTGCTTAATAAACTTTTGATTTGTTTACATTATCCAACTACAGTGAAATAATGCAAAAAACTGCTATACACAACGGTAAGCACTGATCAGGTATTGTAGCAATAATATAAGTATTGAAATTATTTTAAAAAATAGTGTGCATGGGCTTCATTTATGCTTGCTGTTGGGCACTACGGAAGCTGAAAAACATCATAAAGAAGTGTCCCTTTTCTCGCTTTCATAGAAGCATGTGTAAATACATTGCTATATAATATGGATCGACAAGTTGAAAAGAAAAAAAATAGGAACACTGTCCTATTGTATTACCGTATAAGTATAATCACATATTACTATTAAGTACACGTGGAAAAGGTACTTACTCTGGTCTTATTTATATGTCGTATTCATAGTGAAACAATGACAATAATGCTGACTGATTTGACAATCGGAATCGCATCAACCACAACATCCTATGCTTTTAGTGCATTTTGGGTCCCTCTATCACTTCCACTTTATACATTTTTTTACAAACTATTTGCCGATTTGTTAAGCTTGTTCCCAAGTAAAATTCTCATAGCGCTCATCTTATGTTTTTGTGAAATAACGCAGGAAAGACTTTACGCATTTTGTAAGGTACGTTTTCACTGTTTGCAAATTACGAGCGATTCTTCCTCCACATTAAAAGTCTGCTTTACTTGAAAGTAGTATATCTCTGTGAATGCAGGTGTGTATATCTGAAAAAGAATGCAATTCTGGTTTGTGAGCATACCATCGGCTTGTTTTCTTGTGTTTATATTCGCAATGGTACGCGTTAAAAAACTTTAACACTAGCACACAATGTTGCGGCGGCGGTGTCGGTAGAACTACACAAATGATGCTGTCTCTATATCACTAATTCTGCATATAGCTGCTATGCTTTTTAGTGATCTAGACCTTGAAAAGCCTCGAGCTAAATAATATATATGTACCTATGTTCAATCTCGTCATACTCAACCGCAGAAAAGCGATGCTCTAACCTGAATTCCTTTTACACCTTTTCCGTACTTTCAATCCTCGCAGACAGTGACCTACTTTCCTACATCAAAACTTCTTCTTTTTATATTATATTATATTCGTTTATGATTGCTGTTGGAAAAGATCATCATCATGACTGTAGTAAGTGTACTGCAAAAATATGAATGCAATCTTTTTTAGGGACGCGTAATCGTGAGTTTTAAACATGTATTTTATTTCTCCGCCTGTGTACAATGTAAAAAACGATGTTGTGAGAAGAGCTCACGAAGCAAACCAAGACTACCATATACATAATGCGCGTGCTTTTACCTGATATAATCATTTTCTTTTTTACTTGTCGCACAGGCAAACGATAATCGCTTTTTTATTTACTCCTATTTCTCATTTTCCTTCAACCATTTAGTTTTGACAACCAAAGTCCCTCCACAAAGCACATTGTGCATCCACTTACTACATTATTACTTCAGAAGAAGTTGTCGCCATTTACCATGCATATATCATGATGACTTTAAAATTTAACTGCATGTGCATGTTGCATGTATTAATAATACAAAATAAACTGCACGTATTATCCCATAATCACCTCAAAATATACATTTTAACTATGCGAACATATAATTTATTTCAGTGTTTAAATCCATGGGTCGAATCTAAAAAAAAGCTTAACAATCTAATAGCGTTGCATACATTTTTTGTGTCAATCCTTTCCGAAAAGCAAACTATCCCGGGTAAGCTATTACAAGCTCATCTAGCAAGCCTTAACAAAAGAGAAAGATTTCGATTCGATTATGTACGTTCACACTAAGCATATTATTTATTGTCATGCATTAAGAAATGATAGAGGCGGTATTACTGCAACGAGCAATAACTTATTTATAACAACGCGTCATTCATTGTTCAGCGTGTGTGTTTGGCTATTATGCGTGATTATGTTAAAATAGGAAGTAGGTCTTTGGCATACTATTTCAATTGTGTAGTAGAATGGCTGTTGGTAGGGATGATGAGATGATTATGCTCTCATGTGAGAGTTTTTCCTAAATAAAAAAGTCATGGTTAAGCTGTGGTGCAACTAAAATTGATGCTGATAACATTGCCCTACGTGAAGATTCGCTTATCCCCAATTACATCTAAAAATTTTGTACAATGTTTAATGCTTAAACAATAATGTATTATATATTTTTGTATTCTAAAGTCTTTATAGGTACACTGATGACTGACATCTTCAGAAGATGGTGGTGGGCTACTCCCTTAAGGCAGGCCCTCTACAATGAAAGCTCATAAAACACTGCATAATGATAAACATAAGAAGCTACATGACAAGTGCATTTCCCATTTTAAACAATGCTGGCAGCTGGCACATATAGTTTCGGTGCTGTGCTCCGTACCGATCTTTATCATTGCAATTATGATTTGATGATGGTGATGAATTTTTTAATGCTTATATCCTGAGATATAAGTGTATATTGCATGTACGTGCGTTAATAATGTATATTATACATGCTATCTGTATATAATGTTATCACTTTTAAAAAGAATACAATTGAAATTTGAGAACTTATTAGCAAATTGCATTTTTGAAAAATACTATAAAACAAGTGCAAGTAGTGCAGCTGAGAATTTAAGAGTGGCCTAGTTTACAATTAAATAAGTTATGTACATAAAATGTGAATATTACAAAACTAAGACGCGAATATAATTTGCAGCTTTGGTAATGAATACCTTACATTCATTTGCACATGTAAGAAAACGTGCCAACTTCCACAAAATATTATCTTCGCATAAATGTCACAATATTTATAACTTTTCAATACAATTATATTCACCTTTTGTATTTTGAGCTGTTTACGAACTGAAAATTTGAAGTTTATAAATATAGATTGTTGATTGTAAAAATGAAAGCCCAAAAGGTTACAATTTTAATTTGACATTTGGCTATTTTTATTTGCACGTTTGCCAAGTCTATTCTACAAAAAGTTGTTAAAATTAATATGAAGCTTATTGTACAGGAAATAAATTGGCTTTTGTCGCCAACTATGTACCAATTTTCGAATATTGTTGAAAAGAATAATAATACCATAGTTATAACTTGGTAACAATCAAAAATGAGAAGTAGTAACCAATTAAATAGACAAATAAATGACGGTTACTATGCACGCCAAACTTCTTGTTGACAAGAGTT
>JAQFYG010000707.1:0-25442 GCA_034694325.1 Entomobrya corticalis | reverse complement strand
TTTCAATTCATTTTGTATTTCCATTTCACAATCTTCTTACACTTACCACTACCACCACATCACCTTACTGTGCTGCATATTATTATTATTATTATTTTCCAGAGATGACACTTTGTAAACTACCTCACGCTTTAAAACGCGACAGGAGCATTAGCATTTATCCGGCAGAAATCATTATTGCGATTCCCATGTAAGGCAGGATCTAATCCCAGTGAACATTTTTCACTGTAGCGCATCTCATAATATGCATTCATGCATACCTGCATACATTCGTCAAATGGACATTTTTGTAAATAATAATCCGACTGGGCCAGGCCAGGCGTTAAAAATTTCCACTTGTTCTCACCTGTTTTAATACTACATATGTGCTATTGCCCTGCCAAAACCATTTATTATTACCACAATAACGTTCCTTATTCGCAAACTTACATTCAGAGAAAAGCTGCATGATATTCATCAACGTGACCACCAGATTTGGCATGAAAGTTTTCATTAAAATTTTTCCCATGTGTCAGGAGTCAGGAAGGAAGGATACTTATCATAAGTATACTTTGGCTAAACTTTTTTTGAAAAATTGAATAGCAAAAGGACTACATGGATTGCATTACATTAAATTGCATAAAATTACTATACTACCCACTACGATGCTCTTCATACTTTTCAAGCAAAAAAAATCTCCAAGTGGGCGAATCATCCATTTAGGCATACCTTCCAGTCTTCAACTTAATATCTTGCATGTCTAAACAAAATTAAAACTTGAAATGTTTTCTACATTTTCCTAGCTATTAGTTTGTTTACTTCCTTCATTTCAATATTCAAGATTTTAATGATAAATTGCAGGATGTAAAATATACACACTGTAAAAGTCCAAACCTGTCAATTTACTGACACCCGTTACAATGGGATTTTTGCAGTACAATAGATCGATGAAGAGTCAATTTTGCTGCCACCTCTACTATCAAGTTGATGGGCTTAAAGACAGCTATTTGAACGCATGCTTCATTGTGTTCACTGATAGGTTGTCCATTACACTAAAGTTCAAGCTCCTTAATTCGTAATATGTATGCATGCTCTTTACGCATTCACATCACACATGTGAAATTAAAGGATTTAACCTGCGAAAGTTGGAGTGACAAGCAAAATCGATTATTCCATGAGCTGGCCTTTCAGACGCAATAAACTATTATGAAGTGAGTCAGTAGATACATTAATGTTGATTTTATGAATGTACATTTTATAGCATGCTAGTGTTAAGCTTTGTTAAGTTTTAATCTGTATTTTGGTCTTATAGAATCAAACTATAAACTGTTCTTAATAATGCAGTATATAACACATACACGTAAATACTAGGTACATATCAGGTTTTTAGCTTTCGCATTATGTTTAGTTAGCTTAAGTGAGTATCTATTATCATTATGCTTTCATGGAGCAACTAATGTGATTTTCTTCAGAGCAAACTATAGATCCCCAGTTTACGCCATTCTATTCACTGAAGCAGACGACGATTCCTTGTTCGTTCACGACTCTCACGTTCGGTATTGTTAAAATTGGAACGAAAACCAAAACCCTTCTTGAAAATCAGCAGCCTGAAAAACAACAGTAAAGCACAATTCTTGCTATTATACAACAGCTCTTATAAACGTTCATATCATCGACATAGTTGATAGTCGTCACTTCATATGATTCAGTCAGTCAGTAAGTCAGTGAGCCATTTTATGGTGAAAGAACAAGTCAATACGCAGGAAAAGGAACGCTGTCTCCTCGTCTCCTTTATAAATTATGAACGCGTACCTACCGTATATTTTCTCGCGATATGGAAAGCCTTTCAGTTAATACGTGTCAGCCAATTCTTACGTAATATTTGCTCTGCGTGGTTGTGTGAGCAGCAGTGTGTGTAGGCAGTCAAGTCATGGGAAATGGATGTCATCTAATGACGTCTCTCATCTTAAACATAAAAAATAAAATTAGGTACGCATAAAATATTATATTGTGCTACTATTCTACGTAGGCATTTTATTCATGCATAAGCACACATCCAGAGAATCATCACTATTAACACACTTTGGTTTGGTTCCATCTTTCACATCTTATGCGCCTTCATCGTCCTTCCTCTTTCCTTTGATGAATGGGAACATTCTTAATGCAATAAAGGACAACAATCCTTTCCATTTAATGTGGCGACGTTCATCATTCATACTCACTCTCCCCATTCTTTCAAGTCAAGTCGTCGCTTGCTACTTCAACACAGTTGGTTGACGAGCGAATGTTTACTCTTCTCTGGCTTTCAACAAGAGAAGGAAATGGAATGAGTGAATAGTAAAGCCAAAAGCCCATATTCATAAGTTTGTAATATTCATGTCATGCTATTCAATATGAATAGCTGTTGTGTGCTCTTTTTTCTTCTGTGGTGGGGGAGAAGGAAGAAGAGAAAGTGTTCCAAAAGACTCTAGTGCCATTTTATTTATGACATCATGCGATATCATTCATGACATTACTTAACGCTCTTCTTGTACAAGCTACTACATAAGTGTAAGTATGTACATGGAACCACCACCATCACGGTCGTGCTCCCATTCTTTCTTAAGCTACATAATATTCTTCTTCTTGGAAATGGTAGCATGTAAATGTTGTGTTATGTTATTATGTCAAAGGAATGACTGAAAGGATTTCTGACAGGGAGTGGAGTCTGATACCAAAACACAACAGAGAACTCGAGACTTTCTGCTGCTTTTAAGCATTGTATCTGTGTGAAAAATAGTGTTAGGTATACGAAGTAGTTGTCCGATTCGGTTACTTGCAAGATGAGAAAAGAGTTATAATATATACTGCGTACATATACTCCCACTCAAACTTTCTTTCTATTTTCTCTGATAAGAACAGATTTTGCCGTAATGTCTCTTATTATATGTTACTCGCACAATAAAAGGATATGTATTCATAAGAAACATAAAAAGTGTATACATATATAACAAAACATTATCGTGTCCTTAATCTTATGAGGGTATTTTTTGAAAGGCGCGTGCAAACATCTTTGGAATTTTTGCAGACATTCCATTAAGAGTATATGGCAGTGTCATTGGTGTACATCCATGTTCTTGCTACTCTGCACAGCTTTCTCTTCCTTTTAAGGTTATTGCTCCGTGTAGTCGCCACACATCAGCATCTATTTCTTCATCGTATTATCATCAAGGATAACGGATAAAGTGCTCATCGAAGTCAACAACGTTTTACAGAGGAATTCAATCTGATGATGATGTCTTCAAGCACAGTCCCCTTCATTTCATATTATTATGGCTTTATTGTGTTGTATCTCAAGCTTTAAGACTCATGCAGCTTAAACTGGTGACAGACATTTTCTAAAGAGGTTGAAACTAGGGCTTTTAGCGTTCAAATAAATATCATCCCATCTTCAAAGATTTTATCGCATGTATCCGCTACGTTCAATGTGTAATGTTGTTAATATTCAAAATGAATGTCCTGTATTATCGGAAGGGAAGCTCTAGATAAAATGAGAAAAGAATTTGGAATATGCATGCTTATTCTGGAATCGCGCTTTGCAAAATCAAATTTTGTAAAAGTATCTAATAGGAAAATTCTTATTTATAATATTTCAAATTCAATTTTAATCATTGTTTATTTCATAATTTTATTTTAAATGATAAATATTATCCACGTCTTCAAATATTTTTAGCTTTAAATTTTATCTAGTTCATCAATATCTTGCTTTAATAAGCTGCAAATATGAAAATAAGCTTAAAATATTTTGCACGATAAGAAAACCCCATGCATTTAAGTTCAATCATGTGAGCTCATTTTAGCAAAGAAAAAGCACAGAATTCCACGAAATATGGCAAGAGTCTAAAGAGAAAACAAGAGAGAATGAGATGAGACAGGATAATAGCAATCCCAAATTTACCAGACATTTACTAAAGTCACTTTACTTCTTCTTCTTCAGTTCATCGTTCGATAAAATAGCTAAAGAGAAGGAGAAAGTGAAAGCCAGTAAAATCTAAAAGTGCCAGCAGCGGAAGAAGACTCCTTTGTAAAATGGATAGGAATATACTTACTGGTATCTGTAGATTTCATTTGGCAAGAGAGGAGGAAAGAAAGCAAGTCAGTGAGTCAGTCAGTCTGTCTCTCTCCCGCGCTCTCATGATTGTATACATTGTAGAAGTAGTTCATAATATTATAGGTACACCACAGAATACCAGGAAAGGAAACTAGAAAGAGCAGAAAGCTTCAGAAAAAGAAACTGGCGAAAAGTGAAACCATGCTCTGGGTGTGCTCCAGGAGCATACCGCTACGACAACAACAAAACTGGAAAAGGAAGAGTGATTCTTAAAGAGAAAAAGAGGTGGTGGAGGAGGAGTAGTAGTGTGTTGTAGTAGTAGAAGCAGTAGTTGAGAGAGAAAAAAATGTTGATGTTATGTTGGTTCCTCTTGCTTACTTGCACTTTGTTGAAAGTGGGACAAGCCAAGCTGCATTAGTTCACTTTAAGTGAACCATACGTAGCGTACGCCACAATGTATACTTATATATGAGTGAGAGTGAAAGTCGTCGTCGTGTGCGATGAAAAGGCAAAAAGTATAAACTCTTGCATAAATATACTTTTCCTTTCGAGAAACTACAATAGCTTAAGTAGATGCTACCTACATAGTACTTTTGGAGTTTTTGAACCGAAATATATATTATAAAACTATGTTTCTGCCCTAAATATAACTATAATACCTATGATGGAATTCTCGCCTCTTTTCTCCGGGTTTATTTTGATCCTCCCTCGTGTAAGGCAAACGATTTATATAACAAGGACATTCTCATAAAACTGTGCGTTTGAATGGAAAGGTTCTTTGCTAGTATCCTTACTATCGCCATTAAAATATAAACTATACTGGGAGGAGTACCAGTGTGCAAATATTATGTATGCAATGTAATATGGATTTTCAAAGCCTTTTCAACCAACTTTCAAGGTACTATTCTGATAATACAACGTCACTTCTTTCTCCAGTACTTTTTGCTCATGAGTATAAGCCAGTCTCTCCTGACTTTTTCTTTTTTAGACTGGCTCATCATCTGCTCGGTTTTATATCCTTTCTTTCTTGCCTTGTACAAATTTTTGCTGTTTGCTGCTACGACGGTACAGTCAGCTTCCAGAGTAGTGCAGTCAAGCCACACTACTACTAATATTTGTTGTTCTTCAGGCTTTCCCATTACTAGCAATGCTGCTGCCTTCAACGCTTTATATTGTACCACCAACATATACCCAAAAACCGAAGCCCAGGCAGTGACTGTGGTAGTACAGAGTGGCGGCACAAAAACGGATAAAAAACAGCAGTCAACAACCAATACACCATACACATTTATTGCAAAACTCTTTCCATAAGGAAATGAAATGGCAGTTCTGTGAATTTACAAAAAGTTTTTCCCATTTTTTCCACTTTCTCTCCTTCCATCGGTTTTCTCTCAAACAGCTTGAAGGAGAACAACAAACTAGAGAAGATTCATAATGCACGCATATGAGCCTGCAGTTTGTGGAATGATGTGATGAGAAAAAAATATTCTGTGTGCGGAATCGAAGATAAAGACTTTTTTCTATGAAATGTGCAGACATTTGCACTAAAAATAAGTTCATTTACATATTGCTATTCAACATAAGTATTGATGTATATTATATTGTATTACATAGTCTGTAATGATTGCTACACGAAGTATATAAGACACTGCGTATTATTGTATTTTTTCTCAATTTCCTTCAGGATGAATACTATTTTAAGTATAAAAACGTTGAGTCAATTTTTTTCTTTAAAAGGGATTGTTTTGCATAGTATCCTTTTTTATGACTGCCATACTCATACCGTGTTAGTATTATTGTTATTTTATTTTATCATTTTATGGGAAATATTTTCTGGCCCCATTGTGCTAAAGTAAGAGTAAACGAACAAGAAGTTTTCTGCTCGTGTGATCGACCCACTACTTTGATAATGATCATGATGATACTACATACGACTTACTTACATTCTCTTTTAGAAAATAAAGGAAAATGTAGCAGATAAAATGGGAGTTTTGCCCTGAAAATGTTATCATATAGATTATTTTACTGAACTCTTTTGTGGTGGCTTGATCTCACATTCAATAAAGTAAAATAGCTTCTTTTTATGTATATATTTAGTTTTCTTATTTACAGAATATATATATGCGTTTTCTAAAATGATGATCAAACATAAAAAACTGCTTATTTACTAAAAGTATTTGGTCCAGACAATTTTGCTTCATTGCAAGGTTGCATCAAGCAATCTGAATAATATAGTCTGTACGGCACAAAATGTTTGTGACCTCTTTCATCTCATTTTTCTTGAGTTTTAGTTTACTGAGTCAGCTTTTCCCCCGAAAGTGAGAAACGATTGACTAACTCTTCTTGTCTGTGTGTTAAGAATATTTATTAGTGAAGTCATTTAAAATAAATACAGGAAACATAAATGGGCATGAAACAGGAAATTGGCAAAGTTAGGTCCAAAGTGTTTCTATATCCTATTTCTCTCCCACCATTGTCGTTATCGTTGACATTCGCTTTCTTCTATTTATTTTGCTTCAGTTTTGGAAACTATTAAAGTATTTTTAGATTCTCTCCTAGTTTTATTACCGGCACCTCTTACTGTAGCGGCGGTCGTCTTTATGTGTGCAATATGCACTCAAACTCCATGTATAATTATTGCAGTAAAATGTGTTAGTTAGTGCCCTCATATATTCTTTTGGAACTACACGTATTGTACAATGCTCTACCACCACCAGTGTGGAAAAGTAGTTCATGGAGCATGACGAAGACACAAAAAGGAAGACGCACAGGCTATTAAGGGTGCAGTAGAAACGGACACTAAACGCTCTTTGTGTAGATTGATAAAGATCTCATACATAAACTTGCTGACTTTGTTATTCGTATCATTGCGTCAACTATGCGCTTTTGCCATGCTGCGACTACTACTCCTGCTCTAATGACTGGAGTTTACTGCCGTTACTTTACTGATGATGGCATCACAAAAAGTTAAAATGCTGTAGGGTTATTGACCATTTATCTACATTGCTTATACATTTGTGGTTTGTAGCTTGGTGGGATTGGATTCGGGCTCATGTCGTGTCCAGCAGTTCATTAAGCTTTCAGAACTACTATTCTGTTGAAATGACACAGACAACTTTAATTGACATTGATACTCTATTATTAAAGTTCATTTTGCACCTTTGTTGTGTGTTTCTATTCAATACATAAGTAAGCATTTATAAATTATAGATTATATTGTATGTATGTGTTTTTGAATTAGATCAAGATAGATATTAGATGTAAGCATAGCTTTCGAAATTTTATTAAAATTGGCACTCCCAAAACATAATGTTTTGATACAAGTATTTATTCCTCCAAGTACCTGATACATAAAAGTTAGGAAAACGACGAAAGTAATGGGAAAACAACTTTTTAAAATGGAAATTGTGTTTGCATTGTATCAATGATACCTCTGGACCAGAGGAGCCACTCAATCAAAAATAAATAAATGTAAATACAAACAAATACACAGCATGGTACTGGAATGTATTCGCAATATTCACCGTTTGCATTTTATGCGCCTGCTTGGAATCTGAATCTGGACCGGATTGAATTGATGCATGCACTTTACAAAGCTAACAAGCTATGAATATTGATAATGCTTTTGCTGCAAAGTAAACATTTGCGTATGTAGTTCAAAGATGGTGAAAGTTTGCATTTAGGTATATATGTATCTATTTATATTTATTTTTTTCTTTTACATCGTTTCGCAAAGATCCCATACAAAGCTCGATTGTTGTTTGCAAAGGAATCCTTTTAAGAAATACTTTTTTCTCTTCATGAAGGAAAAACAAAACAAAATGAGCGTGAACGTGGCATATACTTCTTTTTTTGCCGTTGATGTCGTCGTCGTAAAATGTGGTACACTCTGGGAGATGTTTTATATGTCTCACTTCTTTGCAAGTACATATATATTTGTGCGCATTTTTGGGGCAAAAACGTACCTATTGATTGATCGATTGGAATCCAGAGAATACAGAACAATAATGGAATTCTGCTCGAAAGTGACAGAAACTCTATTTTTCTTGCAGAGTCTATATATCTCTTTGAAGAAATAGAGAGTCTAAAAAGAGCGCTTTCACGAAATAATGGCTTAAGTTGGTGGATATCATGTAAGTATAGTGAAGTATGAGGTATCGACGTAGTAACTGTGTGGTATGAGATGAGAAACAGAGGCTTAGAAATAGCAAAATGAAAAAATGGAATATTTCAAAGAAAGGAGAAAAGACATTTGATAGAAGCGCTTCAAATGAGATAGAAAAACGAAAAGAGTTGAAATCGGGAGAGAAAGGGAAATCTGAAGATACTTATATGCATCATCCTCCTCCATCTTTACCTATACTATAAATGCATTTACCCAGACGTATTAAATTTTTCTTCCCTCGTAGTATACTTCGCTAATATTTTACATTTTGACATATTCACTTTCTTTTTTCTTACCAAGTAAAAATACTACCTATTTAGGAAAAAATCTTTTTGAAATAATCCTATTTCTCACATATTTCTTCTATTAACCTCTTTTGGCTGATGATAGAAGAGCGACTTTTCTTATAGCGACATCACCAGACTGGCGCGCTAGAAAAAAAGCTCTGGGCTGTACCCGAATTGTTACTTCAAATGTGTTGAATTTATTCACAGTTTATTAGAGTTAGGGCATTAAACGAGAACTGGTGAAAAAATAACGAGCAGCAGAGGTGACACAGATCTCTTTTCTTCAGTGCCATTCGTTAATAGTAAAACTGAAAAAGGACTACATGAAAGAAACACTGAACTTTCTAGCGAAACTTGGTAACTTCGTCGAAGTTTTCTTTGAAATATTAGACGATCTATAGCAAAGATAGCTCGCATGAATATCGTATTATTACATTTTTCAAAAGTGCAAAAAGATAATGCCCTTTTTGACTTTGAAACCTACTTACGTCGAGTATGAAAGAAGAAATTATATAATATGGCAATCCAATATTATATATCGAGGCTTTTGTACTTGTACCCATCATTTACATAAGTGAGAACAAAATACGATCATATTTTAGCTAGCAAACGTGAGAATCACATAATTTATAGTACGACACCGCTGCAGCTTTCATTCAAAACAGCACGTTAGTAGTATGTACGTTAGCTCGTTTCGAATTTCTCAGAAGCAATAAGTATCTCACTCAACTTATGAAACACACAAGTTGGGTAAAAGGAAAGTTCATCGATGACAAGTTGACAGTTAGGGTATTAAGGTATTATATATTTTATTTACTACATAATAAAGGCAAGATAGTCAGCAGTAGCGTTATTATTATGTTTTATGTGTGCGGCGCGGCCTATAACATGTAGTTCTGAATGTGCTTGCCATGTATAGTTAAAACATATGCAAATATAATTTGTTGCAGAAAAGAAGACAAGACATGAACATGTACACACGTGCACCTTTATTTTGGCAATAAGTGTTCAAAGGGTGAACTAGCAAAATAAATAATGCAAAACTGAGCAACTAATGTCGCCGTGTTTTCGTGTGTATATTTTCAGCAATTTGCAACTCAACTACTAGAGCTCAAATTACACTCCAATTTTTTGTGTCTCTTGCAATTGTCTAAACTTGTAAACATGTTATGACGGTTGTTAGTAAAGTTTCGCTCAGTTGAACATAATATTTATGTAATAGCGGACTACGGTTACGAATTAAATGTTAGAAGCCACATAGCAAAAAATACATTGAAACGTTAAATGTGTGTCACAGAGCCATTCAGTATAATTTAAGTTGGGTGCACTACTTTAGGTAGCTGAATCAATATCTCTTTATGTTATTAAATTCATCTATTGCTCAACCTGTCATTTTTTTCTTTCACAGAAGTTTTCTCGAGGATTTTTCATTGTCTCACGGTAATGATGACTGGCTTGCTTGACATATCCATGTTCTTGTCTTCTAGAGTTTTTTTACTAGCTCTGCTACTAAAAGAAAAACGCTAACCCCAAAAAATTGTGCAAATCTGGCATGACAGCTTTATATCACATTCCACTGACTGCTTTATGAATACTGTTGACAGTTTTGCCTACCACTCTTTTCTCTGAACTGTTTTTGCAATGTTGACGGCTATGGTTTCTCTGTGGTTTTGTTCCACATTTAGGTTTTTAGCATTCAATGCACACTACGAGCATATATCTACTGATTTTTTCGAAAGGAGTGTGTGAGCTGAACTGATTGACAGAGAAGGTTACACATAATAAAAATTATGTCTCGTCAGCAGCATGAATGCTTTTTTGTCATTCGGTCATCAAAGTGCTAATAAGATTATAGGAGAATGTCTCATGAATTTGTAAATTTGAAGGAACGTGTAAGAAGTGGGAGGGCAATTAATGTTATGATGAAACATATTTTCTAACGAGGTGCTATAACCAACTATTTTTGCACATGCTGGGTATTCTAATTGCTTATCAGCACACATTTAAGATATAGTTTCTTTAGAACCAAAGGTTAGCTAAACAGCTTTTCGTATGCTGACAGGGAAGAGCACGTGTAGTAGATAGATAATTACTGGTGATGAGTTGATGACAGTTATGACATTTTGGCATGTCATATTGAAAAGAATTAAGTATATTGTCATGTGTAAGTACTTCTTTAAAGGTTATAAAACTTTTCAGAGAAAATTTTGCTAGTATTTATATACATTTATATAACAACTATGTACATTTGTGCACCCGAATTCCAGGTCTGTGTTTTTGTAAAATTCTAAACCTAAATATTGTAATATCAGAGATGCCATATGTTTGATGAATGTAACAAAAAATGGATGCATGAATTTAAATCTATTACATTTTCAAATATTAATTTTCGCATAACAAATTGCAAACGTAAAGACTAGCTTTTGCTTCATTCTTTGTTTACCCAGTTTGCCGGAAATTGAAAAATACCTACATACATGTACTGCCGTTCGCTCCGAGGAAAAATACTTATTAAAATCATAATAAGATTACCAAAAAAGGAAAAAAGTTCATGATGAAAGTCTCGCATAGACTGTCAAGCCTGTCATGCACAATTATTATTTATGTACGTACAAAATGTTACTGTTGTATAACCAACTAAGCACAATACAACAAGCCATAGGTTGATGATGATGTCATAATAGCTATAAAGCACACTTTATAACTTCATTTTCCTTTTAAAAAATAAGGAAAAAAAGATATAATAGTAGTTTCCTTCTTTGTAACACACACAATTTTCTTTTCTTCAAATATCTTGTTTGAAAAAATAAATGATGAAAACTTAAATACAAGAAGAAAACGGCTGAGCTAGCACAATCCTTTCTTAGTCGATCCCAACTATACTATGTACATTTATACAATCAGCAACACTACCCATCTGATTCCAGCAACTGAAAAGTTACCAATGATTTTGAATGTTGCAATAAGTGTATTTCCATTCCCTATAGTGGTGTACCATGTAGTTGGATATACATCGTTTTCATTTCCCATTAGCTTCGTTCTCTTTTTATTCTTTCTTCTTCATCTCATCATCCCACCGCCGCCACCATCGTCTTTCCTTTCTTCCTAGGTCTCTTCTACTTGTGCCAGCCAACATCTCTCTATCTATCTTTTTCCAGCAGCTGTAGCACCACAGAGCGGAAATATCGGTCGTTGCAGAGTTTCCCTTCCTTCACTTTTCTCTTCTTCCAGCATCATCATCGAGCATATAGAGGAGAGATAGTTTTTAGCTCAATTCTGGATTTTTAAGTAGCTTTAAGGCATGATTGCAAAAGACTAGGTTTATTCTACATATAAAATGAAATGTATAAAAGTACTTTACTCACCATTACACATAGGTATGTGCATCTATAAAGCCTAAATAAAAACTTGCAACTGTGGATAGTGGAATGTGCAACACAAAATGAAATAAAAAGAAGAATGATATACACATAAAGGAAAATCCTTGGTATATGGCTTCACTTAATGCAGTGGCTTTACTTTTTGCGTGTTCTTCATTTTCTCATCTCTTTTTTCCTTCAACTCTTCCAGTCTTTTCATTCCTATTCTCGTTATAGTATTTATTATAGTACTGCAAGTTCTCTATATGTTTCTGCTTTTCTCTTACATTGAGAACAACTACCACTGAAAGTAGTTAGTTAAGTCAATTGGGAAGGATTTTCTGAAAAAAAATAAAACTTCTCTCGTATTCTTTACAAATGCGTGCGTATTTGAACAGACTGATCTGGTACACTGACATCGACATCATCGTATCATAAGAAATTCTTAGTTTTCTCACTATTTTCATATCTAAACACACCAGACAAGGAAATAGAGCTCCAGGTTTATTTTAATCTGCCGTATAAATACATTCACATTTAGATATACTCATCACTTTGTTAACTCGAGGCGAAAAGTTTAACAAGGTGTGCGTCTAATGCTTATCCATGTTGGGGATATACATAAAATTACGTTTACTTCTATATCCCCATACACCTTTCTTCATTTTCTTCTTCTCAATTTATATGGTATTCATTAGTAGTTGGTTTCGTTAGTTCAGTCCATAGAGTCCCAAAACTAGTAATAATCCAAGTTATCTACCTTGGGATCGCCATAATCACGACTTGCAGTAAAGAGTAGTAGATGGAATAATAGCATTGTACAATTTGAGCATACAGGTCGTTATTATAACACCACGCGTATTATAATCTGTCATACAACCTGAATATTCACATAAATATCACTGTGAATTCTCAAATGAGCATGATAATACCCATAGTATAAAGATTGAAGAAATAATATACAATGGGAAGAGGTAGACTGGCAGGCAGGAGCAGCGCTTTTGGGGATCAAGTGAAGCGGAAAGTTCCCTAACAATACATAGTCTCTAGTCTCAAGATATTTCAACAAAACCTGATGATGACTTTGTTAATACTACGCAGAAGAACAGGCAAAAGAGAGGGAGAAACTGATCTGTGGAAGCAGTACACAAGCATCACAACCTGCTCAAATATACTGCTCCTAGCTAGGGAATGCTGTAGATTTGAGGATAATATTTTCACAATAAATACGTAAATATTTACTATAAATTCATCGATTATATGAATGCATAATGGTAATATGGTGATCTTTGCTATGCAATTTTTGAATAGAGAAAATTAACTATTATTCACAAACTTCTTCAACATTTCCTTTCTCTTCATTCATATTACAATATATTACACAATCTCATTCTCCTGGATGACTATGATGTTGGTTGATGTTGGTATATGTTATGCTATGTTATTATTATAATCACCACCTAATAATATTTATATTCTCAATGATTTGATTGCTTGCAGAATCAGGAGGTGAAAAGCAGAGAAAAGTTACATAGAATCGTTGGATCTTGGAACCAAAGCCATTCACAGCAAACTGAAGCTAAAAAGTAAGAAACGAAACCACCAACTTTGAACTTTATATAAACTCTAGAGTTTGTCAACTTCTGAGTACTTCCTACGTTAATAATATTAATAGTAAGTGCGTCGTGTGTACATTCTTTCTCGCATAATAAACATAGTACATCACAGAGCACAACGGTATGGAACTACACGAACTCTTTAAAGAGAATATATTCATTACCAGCTAGTTTGTTCTACGGTAATCCTGGTGTAAAGAAGGAAACATTACTATTACTAAGAATATAAGGCACTTCTACTTTTATTGTGTCTTGTGTTCAGTCACCAGTTGACAATAAAACCTAAAGAGAGGGATGAAAGCAAAATGTGCAATATATGTCTACTAGAAAGATAGAGCGTGTGTAGAAAATTTAGTCAATAAACCTCGAGAGGAGCCTTGCTTGCATTTTCGGATGTAACTACATAGATATAGGGTCTCGAAAACAACAAACTTTGGGAGCTAATTGTGCATCTCTATTTCCCAGAAAGTGTGAAAAACGTCAGCTCAGCCCAGCAACAGCTTTATAGAAAGTCATTGTTGTGTGTGTAGAGATTATATTGCGTGGATTCATGCACACATTATTTTACTGAGATGATGATGATCCTCCTGCTGGAGAAATAGGCAGAGAGTAAAGTTATTTTTATGATTATTGTTATAAGAAAATCATGATGACTATGACGATGTGTTGTTGTTGCTGCTACGTCGTGTCTCCTGTCTCATGTGGAAAATGATTAATGGCAATGAATCCCTTTCTTCCTATTACTAATTCCATATATACTTACTACACCCAACAGCAACAGAAATTTCACCCTGGAATATCACATTGTTTTTGTCGCAAAGCTCAGTGAGCACACTTCGTCATTGAGAATGAGTTCAGTTTCAACTCCAAATTATATTCCACAATATTAAAACGGTATGAATATGAACACATCATCATCGCCACCACAAGAGTACAAGGACCTTTGCTGGATTATTTGATGACGTTCTATGTACAATGGGTTTGCTGCTCTTGAAAAAGGTGACTTTTCCCATATGAGCCAAGTAACTGGAAATTTCACAATTCATATAATATGAACCTACATAGTACATAAATACTGGTGTGGATCAAAACAACCACTATAACTAGTAACCACCAACTTGCTTCTTTATAGTAATGTGTACGGGCGTGTGAAGAAGTGGTTTTTGGAGCCTCTCGCTTTTTCTCTCTCAAATGAACACATTCATAGAAAATTCATAAGTTTCTTTGAAGAAACAAGGACGTTAAAACCCATTGCTACAACTTCCACTACCAAAATACATTTTATCCATTTTCTCCACCAACTTTGCCCTTTAGAAAAGCAAGTGGAAGGGCGACATTACATTACTGTTTTGTGTTTTATGTAGTGCTAGCTCAGAACGAATACGCTTTTTCATCATTTCTTTTAAGAAAAACTAAAGAAGCTCCTAAAACAGCATCCAGTGGCACAGTGTATCTTTTATATTTAGAAGTGTCGTTGTGCTCTTTTCGTTGTGATCATAATAATCATTATCCTCCTTGTATGCAGTACAACATACATACAACATACTACAGTATATTATTATTACTTTTTGCATTTATTAAAATGGCCCTTGCTGTCGTCGTCATCGCGTGCATCCCACAATCCCACACTACTACTTCTGTACTTTCAGGGCAACGACAACTTCTCGTTTCTCTTTCTTTAGTAGTTGGTGATCTCTTGGTGTCGGTGGTTGGTGCAGTAATAATAATAATCGTAATCATAATAATAGCTCCCTTTTCCCACTTCATCTTGGCAAAGAAGAATGCATAGAAAAAAAAGAGTTAAACAAAGACGCAGCACCAGTTTCAGCACAACATAACATCATCGTCTTCATCATATTCTTTGCAAAAGAGTATTGCTCTTCTGGCTCTGAACTTCTAGCTGCTGCACATTATTCAACTTTCCATTCATTCCGTTTGTCGTCATCGTGTGGAATGAATGAGTACACGCTTGCCTGCGTATAATAATTGGAACTTCATAATATGCTATACGTCTTGTTGATGGTAAAGTTACTACTACTACTATTCTGCTGAATAATTTTGCCTGGCTTTATATGCGTTTCTTGCTGCAAAGGAAGAAAGCTGTGAGCACTTTTTTTCTGATTTTGAATGAAAAAACTTTTTTTACATAGAGGCTGAATGAAAACTAAACTGAGTGAGTGAAAAAAGCAACAGCAAAAGAATAACTTTTGTGCAGATGTAGTAAAAGGGAAAAAGTCTTATGACAGTTTTCACTACAACAAAGCCTTGTTACATTTAAAAATGAAGCAACAGCTCACTTCTTCTTACAAATAAACAGTCAGACGACGACGATTGTCTGTGTTCTTATCTAAAGAAAACAAGCAAAAAAGTTACTGTACTTTACTAGCTGGTAGCTGAATTGTGCATTTGTTAGTTTTTCTGAGGAAACTACAACGAAAATGATGACGACTGTCTTGTAAAACAGCTAAATAAAAGTATATTTTATATATTTTATATTTTTGGCCACAATTCTATAACAGCAATAAAAGGACGAATGTTGCAAACAGGAAACGAAAACACGGAATGTATTTTATGTCCATGGGGCACTTTTTTCTTATAACGGTCTGTTCCTAAAAAAGGAAAGAATTCGAAGTGCACACTGCGTATTGTGGATGTGGAATGCATATTGCATACAACATGCTTCCTTACTTTCAGTAGACACTTGATTAAAATCTGATGATGGCAAGGAAAGAAAAGGATACTAAAATATTTTCTCCAATATATAATATAATTTTATAGGAAAGGAGAAAAAGAAGAATAATCAAAATTATAACGAAGCAAGACAGGGCTCGTTACGATATTTATCTGTGAATAGGTTTGCGTCTTGCGTGGTAGAGTTTCAAGAGATGGAAAATACAAGTACGTAGCACCACTTCTGAATTAATTACATTCTGCCTGTGCATACATGAAAACGCAACAAAATCAGGGTAACATTGAAATACATTATTATAAAGCAACAACACTTTGCTGTAAAGAATATCAACGTATAATAAAATATAATATGGAATTAAGTGAGTAAATCTTGCTGTTTATACATTTGAATGTTTCCACTAGACCAGTAATCAGACTGTATTTTATTCCTATTTTATTTACAGTGCGCTGGAGAGAGAAGACAAATAAGGATATACAATTCAATGGCACTTGAACGGAACATCTTGTAAAGGACACGAACAAAAAAGAGTATTATTATTATTACACGCAGCAAAAAGGAGAGAGACTTAACTTGATTATATTCCAGTTACTACTACTTCATCTATGCAGTATTTTGGTGTTGGTTGAACAGTGTAACTTTGCTACTACTCCAGTAATCATAATAAATTATAACAAGTTTTTCTGTAAACAAAACGCGTAAATTAAGTTGACAAGTTTTGTGTTTGCCATTACAGACTAGTGACTATACATTAAAGTGTGGATATAATGTGCGTGATAGTAGTAATATGAGTTGTGGGTGAAGTGTGCGTGTGTATTTCATTTACCAAAATGCAAATTATGTTTGAATTGCATCACTGCTGCTGAGAACGAACGGAAACACTATTGAAATACAATAACAATGGGAAAATATTTCCCAGTGTGTCTTTCTTGTAAGTATGCATACATATAATACCTAAATGAGAAACAGTAAATGTTCCAGAGGTAAATAAATAAACACTCGTAAGTATTCCCTTCAAATAAAAACGAAACTTTCAAATAAATGATATACTATGATGCTAATTACCAAGAACAGGAAACATAATAATAATAAATAAAAATAATAATGCACCTGCATCAACTTCATCATCGCCATCATCAGCAACAACAGAAGAGAAGCAAAGAAGGAGAGAAGTTTTCTTCAGGGATTTTATCGACTTCTTTTCTTCTTTTTCCCCCAAGCATGAATCAACCGACCTTGACGAACGCAAAAACAAAAGAAGCAATACAGACTCCTCCAACACCACCGCCACCAACATCCTCATCATCAGCAGAAGCAGTACCATTGTCAATGTCATTGTCAAGAGAAGCAAGTTGTTGGCAACAGCCAGCACCTCCACCACCACAACAACAGCCACTGGCAATGATATTCAGCGAGTCCCCAGAACCACTGCTGGTCGATAAAAGAAACGGCTCAAAAAAGTTATGCAAGTCTGATTCTTCTCCCTTCTCTTCAAAGAACTGCGTGGGATTACCCACCAGACACGGATTACACGACCCAAGTGAAAGCAGTTGCGGGGCAAAAAGAATGAGGAGGTCGTCTGTTCATGAAGACTATAATGTTTATATAAATTCTTCTTCTTGCTTTAATAGTATTAATATTGAGAATCGCAACAATGTTGACAGTGGTATAGCAGTTCTAAGCCACAGACAAGAAGAAAAGCCTAACACGCGTTCCTTCCCTGACAGTAGTAAAAATATTCCAGAAAATATTAACGGAAACATGAACAGAGAAGGAAAAGTATGCTTGGGCGACAACACTAGCAGCAACTCGACGAGCTCCCACCAACACTCTTCCTCTTTTCCTTTCACGACCAAAACAGAAAACGCCAGCAGTAGCATAATAACTTCAGCTAAATCAAATTTTCAAGTGTTTCTTCCTCTGAAATCCTTGCTTGCAAAGGCAACAACTTCAGCATCATTATCATCGTCTCCGCTCTCGTTGTCGTCATCCTCCTCAACCTCTGCATTTTCAAAGTCTTCTGCTACTGCTTCCTCTTCCTTGCTGTCTACTCGTTCGCCAACGCCATCATCATCGCCAACCGCTTCTATTCTGATACTAGGCTTAGTCCTCAGTTGGATGTCTTTGTCGTCTTCGGTTGTCTTTGCCAAAATTCAGCAGGATCATAAAGAACGTAAGTCCTCTCTTCTTTTTTGTTACAAAACATTCTCTTTATACTTTTTCGCTTTCGTGCTTTTTGCTTTGATGACGCTTAACCAAGCAGCAATGCAGACGAAAAAAAGTAAAGAAAAAAAAGGATGAAAAGCTCTTGAAGAATGAGTGTATTTTCAAGTTTCATCTTCTTTTTAGCTTTCTTTCAAACCTCATGTTTTATTGCTTGGCCTTTGGCCTTGTAAAAGCATTAGTATAGTAAAGGGAAGTAATACACTTTATTTTGTAAAAAAAACAGTGAAAACGCACATCGTACATACTTCCTGCGTGCACGCAGCAAATGATGCAATGCCTCTAGAGTGTGTATTTTATGTCGCAAGTGTTCTTAACAGTTTTTTAAAACCGGTGGTAAGGGGATAATTCTCAAGGTACATCCCAAAGAATGGATCTTTTCTAAAAAGAGACTACAGCCAAAACAAAAAATAAACCATTCTTTTCGTAGACTACGTTGGCATTGCAGAAAAAATACTGTTGCTGTTTTTTGGTCTCATCAGTGCGTTATGTTTGTTGGTTTATAGCAGCACGCATAACGACATTAGCTTTTGTATTACAACTACATATTAGGTTTCATGTTGTAAAACTGGCCAAATTACACGAGTAGAAACACATAATCACTGTCATCACCGTGCATGCTCAGAGTTAAAAGAACTGGACTTTTGGTGAAATGAGCTCTAACATCCTCGCTACTAAAAAAGTAAAATACTCGAAATTCCAGAAAGAGAAAAAATGTTTGTACATCCTCTTTTTCCCTTTTTCTCATGTTACGACGGCACACGCCACTACCATACTACTACGTTATGCATCGCCAGTCACAGAAGACCAAAAGTAGTCATCATGCCAAAGAGCTTAAAGGAAAGAACAGAAAGCAACAAAGACGCAAGCAAACGTTTGTTCTTTGGGTGTGCATCCCACCATGCCATAGCTTTCCTCCACTGCACTTTGCACTGACAGCAACAAACACCACGCCATCAACTTTCCCCTTCTTTTTTCTCTGCCGCCAGTCTATTTTCTTCCCTGCCTTGATGTTTTCGCCACTACCACTCACTTACTTTCTATCTTTCTTAACATTTCTAATTCACTCAGAAGGATCTTCTTAAAAGCCAAGAAAGGTGCAGCAGAGTATAAACAAGAACAAGTAGGAGGGACAAGTACACACATACTTATACGTAATAGTGTACAGTACAGCAACTGCTTCAAGATTATGCTGGTTTTTGCTTGGGATCTTGAAAGAAAAAGTGTATTTCATGTAGTGGTGGAGCGTAAAACGATTTTCTTTACTAAATTGTATAACTTTTTTTCTTTCTCTTAAGAAGTAAACAGTCTTAAACAAAAACTGTGGAATTGTAGCCGTTATGGTAGGGTGAGCAAGTTTTCACCAGACTTCAGAGAGAAAAAAGGACATTTCAACTGCAATTTTAGGGATATAACATGCCTTTGTTCATTTGGTTAGTACACTTTTTTACGAGGAAAAAGTAACTTCAAAGGAGGGTGCCAGTATCATCAGTAGTATTAGTCCAAGTACAAGTATCCTACATAAACACATAATGTTGTTATACATACTACGTAAACATTAAATGAGTGTGTGCTATCTGTACATATTATGCCTTTCGCAGTTTCACAGTACACAACATGCATTCACTTTTGATTTTGATACTTCCTCAAGTGCTGGCTTTGGCGGGTACATTTGGCCCTGACCATGATATCAAGATGAATGCCACTTTTTTTACGACTGATGATACTGCTACAAGTACTACTTGATAATGCTGTTTTCTTTTTCTGCAAGAAAAAAAACACAACAAACAGTAGTAATAAAGCTTGAATTTGAGAAAAATGCTTATCCGCCTCTACGCTCGTTCTTTACAAATGTCCGCATTACTTATCTCTCATCAGTAGTAAGCTTGTTGGCTCTGTAAATAAAGAAAGCCTGACAATTTTCAACAAATCCTAGGATCTTTTTTTGTATACTTTTAGTTAGTAACTTTCTTTAGGGATTAGGTAGTTACTCGCTTGTTGTAAATTCTGTGTACCTTCGTCGAAATTTATTTTTTAAATGTTTGCTTACAAAATAAACTAATATTCATTAGCATTTAAGGCTAATGGTGTTTATACATAAAAGTAACTTTTAAATTTTACTTAATCGTAAGTAGAAAAAAATAGTGCTTGAAAACAAGTTACAAAAAATAATCATTGTAAAAGTTCTTTTCTAGAAAGAAACTTGTTTTCAGTTTGTTTTAACACTATATGTATCTTGTAGAAGTGCGTACCTACGGAGTATTTATCGTACTATGTATGTAGGTGTTTAACGTGAACACGTGTACTTTCCCAAAGGGACTAGGAAAGAATTGCTCTTCCTTCCTTGGCGTTTCTATATGTGATGTGTTGTACATAATAAAATCTTTTACTCAAACCACTAACAAACGCTGATGATGATGAAGTAAGAAGAAAAAGTGGAGAAAACTTAGACTCGTGTAGCACAAGGTTTAAATTGCTTACTTTCTTGTTTGTAGCTATCTACAGAAATGGAAGGATTTTTACAGATCGAGAAAAACTACAAAACTTTTAGTTATTCTTGCGTGTGTGTCTCCACATACATACAAACAAACAGTGGTTTCCCGTGATTTGCCATTTTAAAAAGAGAAGAAACTCAAAGGGCTCACATGTATACTTTCTCTGAAACGCTTCTTTCACAGAATACTAAATTTGCGATAAGTCTCAAAGCACCACGCATCAGACAAATAACGTTAAAGAGCACCACGAGAAAGAAAGTTCATCACAATCATCATCAGAAGTAGCAGCAACTTTGCCACTACTCCCACCACCAAGCCATTAGTCTGAAAACAGAAAGAATGCGAATACCAAAAAAAAACTAAAGTAGAAAACGAGTACCTTGAGTATCAAAAGAACATAAGGGAAAAAGAGAAGTAGCAAACCTTTCATATGATTTTCTCATTCGCACTTTCCATACTTTGCTCTCATCTTCTTGATTCAGGGGCAGGCCAAAACATAATGCGCTGAGCCCTTATCCTTGAATAGGAAAATTTATTAAGAAGTTTACATACTTGAGCAACTTTCAAAGGAGCGGTATGGCAAAGGATGGGAAAACTTTCTTCCTTTTCTTTTGATGCAGACAGGCTGCTCTTCTCCTTTTCCCACAGAGAAAATTCACCTTTTCTTGGTAGTGCGTTGGTGGTAAATGCTATTACATAAGTATCACGTTTAAACCAAAAGGATTTCCTTGCTCAAACTTTCTCTTGTCACGTTGATAGATAGAAAAAGTTAGCTATTGATCATAATATATTATAGCTGATCGTGTGCAATATAATAAAGACATTTCATCATACTAGTTCTACGCACAATTATATATAAATAGTTTGACGCGCCCATATGCTGTATTCGTTTTATATGCGTACTTCTACCAAACTTTACATAACACCTGTGATGCTATGTGTTTTCCTAAAAAGTTTACCAAATATGATTGTGCGCTGTTTTGAAATAATGATGAAGGACAGGAAAGCAAAAATGCTCACAAGAAAGTTTCTGTTTGTTTAGTATGATTATTCTTCAGGTTTCTGGTATTTGATATTTTTGAACTATTCAGACAGTAACCAAAGATTATAAGGAATTCAACTACTTTAGGATTTGCTGTTAGATTAAAGATGTCCACAATCAATCGAATATGCTATTGGGTGCAATTCAAATATTCTTTGAAGAAAAATCAGTAGCCTTGTGTTGTTTACAAGATATATATTTCGCAGCTCGGGTCACAATAACTATTTTCTTAACCCTCGGTTTTAAATATTATATACAATAGCCGGGTAATGCTTAATATCGCATACCTTTCAAATTACACTGATTAAGAAATTCACCTTGAAGTTCTGACATGTTTTACTTTAAAGGTTTCGCAGCATAAAAAATGTCTAACAATTAAATCTGAATAAGAGTACAAGGCACCAGGGCTTAATTTGTAATTGGGCCTTCAAAACCATTCAATTCTTATGACTTCAACTTGATAAAGTGCTTTATATTTGTAACTATTAAATTCAAAACTTAAACCCCCATTGTACTTACAAATTGCAAAAAAAAATCTACAACAAACAAATTCGTTTGTTTTGGCCAGTTAATTTTACTTTTTCTATAAATTTGACCCAGTTTTAGTAATATACACGCAAAATATCGATCACCTTCTCAAAAAATTATTACCCCTTCCTTATGTGCAACGTAACAACAACTAAGAAAAGTTTCCACATAAAGGATCTATACTTTTCACACTTGCCTTTGAAACAATTTAACGTTATTCAAACTGAAGAATGTTAGAGCGGCTACTGAAGTTGAAAATTCACTTGGCAATTATTTTTTGAAGAAGAGGTGAAAAAGAAAAATCGATGAGAAAAGTGTAAACTTTTCTTTCAATAGAAAGGAAACTCTGCTTATAATGTACCCTCTCACGTTGAAATATTATGTTGTAAAAGCATATAAAACGAAACCATATACATCATATGCAGTTATATAGCTATCACGCTATCAAAATATTCTTGTATAATATGCAACTTAACCTATGCATACTTTTCAGCTTTAAACAAAGAAAATCACCGGCATCCCGACTTTCAAGTAAAAGTCTTCAATTTTATTCCCGTTTGAAATGGATTCTGACAGGACCTCTTACGAAGCTCATTAAAAGAAAAAAAACCGGAAGACCCAAGTGAAGAAATTGAAATACGACGAGAGCTTGTTCCCTTTCTTATATAATGTACACCATAGCCTATAAGACATTTGGCTCTCGTATAACAAATGGATTCCAGTGTCGAAACAGATTGTATTTCAGATATTTCTATAATATACCTATATAATATATAAGTAGTACAGCCATTTACATATTACAGAAACTTCATATCTCGGAAATATATTCCTGGCATTCAAGGCGTTACAAAGTACCTTATAAACAGTATAGTTGAATAAATATACATGTAATAAAATCCATGCATCTCAAAACCTATTCATTATTTTCTCTTCGACTTTTCCTGCTTTGAACTTCCTATTTTTGTTTTAATGTAGTTTCTTTCTCACTCTGAACTTGTTGAGAGAAAAAAAACTGATGAAAAGGAAAGAGTTTTTGTTTTTACTGAAGTGTGTACATAACATTGGTAATGTAGTTTATATACAGTTTCCACCCAATTTATGCATCGATTTTCAGTATATAGTACAGCTTATTAAAAATCCTTTCACCAATTTACTCTTAATTTTTTCCATGATGAGTTAATAGATGCAGACAGTGTTATATAGCCATACAATTGATTGTTTTACTACATACCTTTATTGTCTTTTCCACCTTTTCATTAAGGAAAAGCTCATTAGATTTTGAACGGAAATGCTGCATGTACTCATTCACACACACACTCTCTTTCATTTGTTACATAGCCGAGAAAAACATAATCTTGTGCTTAATACACATAAAAGTTTATATAGTCATAGCCTGTTGTACAACAAATAACGACCCGATTTTTGGTAATAAAGAACGCATAAAGTAGCATTAATAAAATGAAAATGAAATAGAAAGGAATAAAATAAAGAGTGTGAAAAGAAAAGGTGAATAGCCTGAGAGTCAACTCTTAAAGTGAGATGTGTATCTAATCACACGAGACAATATACGAAATCGAAAATGTTTCTACTTGGTACGGTATTCCTACACAAAAGTTTCAGCTCGACACAAATCACGCGATATTCTTATAAAACGTGCTTTCAATGGCACTAACATATTACACCTAATGAAAAGGATATAATGTTATGGAACAAAATAAGAGAAGAAAGAGAAAATGAACCAAAATTTTATGCTGTTCTTGTGTAGTGCAAGGTGACGGAGATCATTGCCTGAAAACAATAGAGTTCCTAAGTGTGCTTTCCTTGAGTATGTTCAGGAGTTTAGCAGCAGCAGCGTCATAACAGAAAGGAATTCACAGTACATTAGTTAGACAGCTTGTCATTTACAAAGAAGTCTCTTCATCGTCTTCGTTGTAGAAAAAGCAGTGAGGCTTCTATTGAAATAAAGCATCATCACATCTTCCCATAGAAAACTTGAAGAGGGTGCAAATCAGATTTTCTAGAGAGATGTCACAAAAGAAAAAAAAATCATTCATTCTATCAAAAGACGTTTGTACTTTTTACCCTCCTTTATTCTATCCACCCATAACGTCTGTATACACACCCATTATAGCAGAAACTAAGTTCAGGAAAACATTTCAATTTTCAAAAAAACGAGAACAGTTCTCTGCCGGAAATAGAAATGCCAGCTAGTAAATATTAGCTATTACAAATGAAAAAAGTTGTAGTAAAATCAATGTATTTACCTGTGTATATTGCATAGAAAGAGCAAGAAATCGCAGTTTTAATTCTAGCTCTCTTCTTCATCAGGCTTATGCTGTTCTTAAATTACATTGTGCTTATAATAATACCATGTTTTACTAATAGACAAACTGGAATTAATCTTGTCGTATATTATATTTAAGCAGGTGTTCCACCTTTCATTACTATGATTATTTCTTATTTCAAAATAAAAAGTACATTTATACATTTTCCCGTCACTTTTTCTTTCATCATCAGCATGTTTAGCATGTCTTAGTTTTACGTTTCCTCGTTGAATGAGAATTCTTCTGAGATTTGGTCTTGTTTGGAAAGGCTTAAAACCTAGTAAATAGAAAACTGCTATACAATATACAGTGTGAAGAGGAGTGGTATTAGTGAGAGCGGCATGAGCTCTTTTTAATACTTCCTTTCTCCTCCACAGATGAGTTTTAGATGGAAAAGGATTTTCTTTGTGTCAAATAGTGTATGTTTTGTACTGAATGTATTCAGTGTTGTAGCAATGTAATAAAAGCCTGTGAAGAGTTGTAAGTTTTGTAATACCTAATGAAATGGAATGAATTTGAGATTTTCATCAGCTCTTCTTCCTCATCTTAACTTAATTCTACGAACTCAACTTTTTGAATGAAGGCATATGTATAAATGTTTGCTTACTATTTAGATGACATTTTAAAGTTTTCTGGAGTACATAC
>JAQFYG010000706.1:0-25447 GCA_034694325.1 Entomobrya corticalis | reverse complement strand
ACCTAAATTAATAGCTGGATCCAAAATTTCCTATTGTACCTTATGAAATTTTGAAGACTACCGTGAACAAATAGTTGCATTTCCTACAAATACCAACAACTAATGGAATAAGTCGCCGGGCAAATTTTCATGTATCATCACCCTTATGTCTTTAGGAAACTTTGAAAGGAAGTAGGTTTACAACTTTGCTGAATGTATACTATTAGTTGTAGAGATGCTACTGAACTCAGAAGTTGCAGATGTCATTAACCAGACAAAGATATTTGTAAAAAACTACAACATTGACTTTACTTGTTTTGGAGCTTTTGAGCATTTTCTTTCTATATGTATGATCAAATTTTTCTAAGGTAGAGCTTTTCTAGGTGTAAATCACGAAAAGAAAACACGTCAACTTGATTTTGCTTCTAAATCTAAAAAATGTTCACTAATGAAGATCACGACATACGACTATCCTCTCCCATTTTTTCCTTCATTTCCCGGATGTTATTCTTTGATACAGTATTGTGTGTGCGTAAATGAAATCAGAAATTGTTTTCGCATAGACAGATTTGATATGATAGCAAGGTATGTTCAGTCTGATTATGACTGAACGTTTCTGGATGCTGGATGCTGAAATGTGTACGTGCATGCAGCAACAAATTTTAGTCCTTTGCTTTCAACCTTTATTGCTTGACGCAAAGAAAAAGCCAGAGGACACTATAAACATAAACCGCTCTTAAGCAATGCTTTGTACTCACTCATCGGGAAATTCTCCGAAATTCGGATCACTCATTCGGCGCTTCTCGGTAGTCTTCATATAGTGGCTCCTGTCTCATACGTCCATATACATATTTAATGCTCTCTTTTTACTCTTTCATTTTCATCATCATCAACTTTGAGCGGAGACAATTTTTTCTTGTTTAATGTAACGTAAACGTAGCGATTTGTACAGGCAAAAATGCCTCCGCCAACAATTTTCCCATCCTATCATCAGTCTATTCAGAAGTGAGCTCCTGATATTACTTTTACTTACAGATTTTTAGCTTTCTTCGAACTTGACATTCGAGCTTGTTATTTTAGTTTAAGAAACAGGCATTCTACTAGTAGGCACGATTACTAGAATCAGATTTCCCCTCTGCTAAATAAATATAACTACACGCAAATACTTATAACTCACACGACTAAATGCTACCATTATTTACTCTACTTGATCTTTCTCAGTCAGCTTACTCTCGCCAACTCGTAGCACGAGTGACTAGAAAGGAAGAACCTGTGCTTCCTGTCGACGTTTACTTGGTCACGGTTACGTCTCGTATTTTTTCCCTTGTTTGAAACTGATGCACACATACACAAAACACACTCATATGCATTCTATAGATACAATCAGCTTACAAGTGTGGACAAAGTTTTTCTCCAACTATTCCCGGATTATATGATCATGTATATACGGACAATATACTAATATATCTACAATTAATGCCTTATTCTCTTACAGGGATAAGTGCCCTGGATTTTATTCAAACATACTTTTGGTAGAAGTGGCAGATTTCTTTAAAAAATAGAATATCCAATAAGACAAGACATGAGAAGTAAAATGGAATTTTATGCCTTTCTCTCGTTTTATATCTCTTCCAGTTACTAAATTTATAATGAGCATGATAAGCAGAGTAGTTGTAGGAGAGTTTTTCCTTCCTTTCACATTTCTAAATTTTGTATGCATCTCGCCAACGGACTTTGAGCAACCTGAAATATCTCCCTTATATAAATGGCATAGGTACTTTCAAGCTCAGTCTACACTAACAACTAAGGTAAAAGAATATCTTATTAACACTACAGAATCTTGTCTGTATTGTTACAGCAATGTAGTTTTGTAGTCGACAGAAAGTGTTGTTATTTTACGTACTGTTGTGTGCTTAATAAATTATTTAGCTATTGCAATGTAATTCCTTTCAGCTCTCCTCTCCATTCTCCTTTTCTTCTGCACATAGAGTTTGCCACATAAAAACATTCCTCTCTGGCAATATTTACTCACTAGTAGTAATAGCACGAAAGATCAAGGAAAAGCGGTAAAACTTTGTAGCTTTTCCTTTTGTACTGAAATACTAACTATGTCTCAGGTCTTCCACATTTGTACTTTCGACTAGGTACATAGGATCTTCAGGATATTGTATTATCCTGATAAAGCGGTTTCAGGTACAAAACTAGTTTTACATAGTATGTGCGTACACATAGTCTATTTATTTTTTGCCTGTATACATGTACATTTTTTGGAAGAGTTACGTCTACCAACCACAATATCATCATTGTAAGCCTGCTTCACCCGTTTTCTTTGTTACTTGCTGGATCGATTCTTCAGAGTAAAATTGCTGTTAAACTAAACAGTTTACGTAAATAAATATGTGTTCCCATTATGAAATCGCATTGCACCATCTCACCCAACATTTTGTCAGGTATATGAACTTTATATACGATAGCTATATGTGTATATCATTTACTTACTCTGATTATAAAAAATGCTAGGATAAAGAAAATGTCAGTGGTGTACAGTGAGTGAAGGCGGCTTATGATAGGTTCATTTTTGCTTTCAAGGAAAACCCAAGGCTTTCCATCACTAGTCTTTTAGTCTTTCTTAACTCTCTTTCTACTTGGGAATCTAACAAGGGTGAAGGAAGATAAAACCATATGAATTGTTTTTGTACAAAAGTGGTTTATAGTCGATGAGTGTTATTCCTCGTAGTAGTAGTGATTCTTTTGATAGGTTTACCAAATCATGTTGCTATTTCAGACTTTTTTGTAATATCACGTTTGACTTGTGTTATCAGCTTTAGATACTAAGCATATAAGTAAATTGTATGTGCATAATAAAAATATAGTTTTAGGCCTAGTCGTGGATGCTAGCTTGTGTGGATGAGTTAATTGGTTTGTGAGACTACGTGAATCTACTGGTGGTATGGAGGAGGATGATGGTATGGTGGTTTGGCTGTTGTATACAGAAATTTGATGTTATTGCTCCTACATAATTTCATATCATAATATCGTGGCTGGCACTGAAAAAGATAGATACAGTTAAGAGGCAAACGACAATAGACTTTTTCTATAGAATTATTCCTCTGTGATATACTCGTCAGCCCTTTTCCATGATGATGCCACTTGTGCTCTCGTCTGCTTTACCATTCGTAGAGACAACGAGATTGGGTTGAAATTAATGAGATGTCTTTTACGTGAGGATATGGTGATGCACATTTTGATATGATATAAAGTATAATATGATGAAACACATAGTACATATGGTTTTTATATATTTATTATGCTTCAGTATATATTTATCGCAATGTATTCTTTTGTTTTATATCATAAATATAACAATACACACTGCACGGCAGCTGCGGATATTATTAGAAGCTTCTTTCATACAATGAGAGTGCAGGTTTTTGTGCTGATGAGATGGAAAGTGGAATGATATGACAAGGATCAAATAGACTTTATCTTTGCTTACTTTTCTAGTTTTCCATTTTCGTTGGCTGGCCCTGCTGCTGCTACCGCTAGTTCCTCCATCGTCTTCGTCTTTGCTTTGCCTTTTTCTATTACGATGACTACCACCACTTTAAGGGAATTTTCCATTTTGGTCGGACGGATGAATGCGGGTGAATGAAAGTAGTCGTTTGAAGCAATGATGAGATGACACACGACGTGTCATATATATATGTGCAGGGAAATATATTATATTATGTGGTGCACAAAAGCATAACATAACACAGTTTATATTGGTAGGAAGATGTATACTAGTTCATTTAATTTTGCTTCAGATATATTTCCCTCTTTCCCAGTTAAAGTCACATTTATAAGGGCACCAACTGAAGTAATTACTATTGTCCTCACAGCTTCTATACTAAAAGCTTCCATTTTCTAGACTATATTTTATCGATGTAAACTGAATCGAATCGGCAAGGATTAAATTGAATCCACCGGTGGAAGATTTCCAGTTGCTTGCTCAGTTTGCCGGCTCTCTCATTCTCTCTCTTCATCACAGGTTCAAGGTTATTTTCTCCAGGAGAAGATCGATATTAGTCTCTAGTATGTACGACTTTCAACAACAAGACTTTTCAACTCCACAAACAAAATACTCTATTACTCAGCTAAAATCACTCTTTACTTGGGAATACGTTTAATATATATTTAACTAGAAGGTTATTTTTAATTGAACAAATAAACAACAATTTTAAGATTATCAAAAACATTAACTACAAAACCAACAAAATAATGCAATCATACACAAAAAACAAAAACAAACTGATAAAAACTTCACAACACACAAACATTACTTACTTTTACATTTATAGTTACAGTGACACTGATTATTACCAAGAGCTAGTTTTTGTAGCATAATGGCAATGGAAAATTATAACGAAAACTGAATGGGAAAAAGGAACACACATAATCTGTGTTGGTGAAAAGGGAACAGAAAATTACTGTGAGAGCTAGAATGACGTACCCGTACCGTTACTCTGTGTTGCTGTGAATGACTGGAGGAGTATTCAGTGCGAGTGTATGTGTGTGAGTTAGTGAGTGCGTGTGCATTGTGTCGGATGTTCCCCTTGGAATCTGAGTCACCATCATGATGATGATCGCTTTTCTACCAACCACCGTTCTATAATGCACATAATATCAGAATACATTTTTTTCCAGCAACATTTCTACAACTGCTGTACTACCAGAACCGTTACATGTATTCAGTTGGAGAGGCTGGATTGTTTGATAATAAAAAAAGAAGTGCATTGCTCTCCTCGATCATGATAACTTTCAATTCATATGAGTAAAGAGGAGAGAGGTTCAAATGTGCAGCAGTGAAGAGCCCAGCCAGCATTTCACAAGTTGTATGAATTTTCCAAAATCAGACGTTCTCCTTTTCTCTTCATCTCCCTGTCTGCTTACATGCAGTACTATCCAAACTACCTATTTACAACCTCTCTCTATGTTCATTTCTTTTCAGTGCACCAAGTAGTTACAAGATTCATTCTGCTCTGTCCCTTTCGTTTTTTTTTGGTACGTGCCCAACTCTTCATGAAATGTTAAAGAAAAGAAAATCGTCAGAATGGGATAAAATTGTATGCCATCTCATCTCTTTTCATCTCTATCCAGTAGCTTCTAAACAACACAATATGTGCTCATTTTCCTTCCCATCTCGATTTTATATCTCCTTCATCGAAACCTTTTTCCATACGTTTTCGCTACACTTTCTGGAAATGATCATGATGATTATAATGACTTTAACCAGAGAGCTGGAGAGGAGCTCGCAACAATCAGCAAAAGTAGTGTGCTGTGCAGACAGAGAGAGAGGTACAGAAATGACCGTATTAACAGAAAAACGCTGGAGAAGTAGCAAGTCGTAGCGCAATAAAGGATGCTTGCGTCTTTTCTGATAATTGTCTGTGACTATACACTCATGTGTGTGTAAGGCACATTATCCAAAGAATGAGAATTATATCATGCAACTTGAGCTAGCAATTCAGTCGCCTGACAAGCATCCCACTTTTGTCTCTGGATATATGTATTCATGCATTTATTCATGATATAAACATAAACTCATATCGGACCGTAATGTGTTTATGTACAATAGAAATGTTTCTCCTTGTAAAAAATGCAGTAGTATAGAGATGCTTTCGTAGGATTAATATTTTATTATTGCACACATGTACGTACAGAGTACTAGTCCATCGATTTTTGTGCATTTTACATCACATCCCGTTGCAACTTTTTCTTTTGTGCTTTACCCTGCTGCTTATACCAAAGATCAAAAAGGGTCGGAGACCCAAGCAGACAGAAGCTGGCTGTTAAAAATCTCATAACCAGCTAGACCGATCTGAGCACAATAATGCAATGTGATCGTATACATAAAGATTTACCTTTCCGATTATGCACTCACAATATATGTCATACAGTATGAGTGAATCTACATGCTATATTTTTTGAAATATAATACGAACAAAGCCTTTGTACCATGCTTTCTATTGACTCAATGAATGAATTTTTAAACTGCAATGAAGGGGAACCCTATGCCCTCTTTTATATCGTAATGATAACTTATATTAAATCAAAAACTGCGTTTTTGTATTATATTATTATGTAAGTATGCATGTGTGAAAGTGAGGTTGCTGCAAGGAAAAGAGCGGCTTTGCAGAAATACCATAGAAGCGACCAGGATAATATTTCATGAAATGATTCAGATGCATGGATGAATTCTGGCGCTAGTTAACATCATGTGTTCGCCTTTATGTAATGCTATTCCTCAACTTACTCTCATTCTGTACAAGCAGAATAGCTAACAACCTCCCCTCTTCCTAATTCAACAGCAGAAATAGTAAATAGAATGAAATATAATTAGACTTCTTTAGTCAATATGCTTACAGTGTAACTCAATAATCTTGAGCGTAGAAAATTTGGTTTATTCAATCAAATCCAAATGACAGTCCAAACATGCCTACCCATCTAGTAGAAAAATCTTTGAACTTCCAATTCTTAATAATACTATGCAAAAATACAAAAAAAAAAGATATTCACCATACAAGTCCTGTGAAAACCATTTCATTTGCTTAACAGCAACACTCCATGTTATGTATCGTACTCACTTATGTCAAAAAGGAGTAGTCTGGGGTCAAACGAAACTCTTCTTTATTTGGGTACTGGCTTGTTGATACATAAGGTCCTTTACAAGCTTGCTGCTTGTTCAAGAAATGAGTTTCACACCAAACAGGTTGGAACAACCACTGATACTCTCAAGCATCTAAAACTCAACGCTTCAATACAAATCTCCAAAAGTTTCTTACAACTGTTTGAAATTATTCTTCGTATGTAAAAATGTACAACTTACTCTCCGTCAACCTCTGTGTATAACTATTTTTCTCCTGAAATCAACAAATACGAACAAGAAAAGAAAAAAAAACTATGTTTACAATATAGAGTTTGGTAGCTAGAAAGCGTCGCCAAAAAGCAATGTCGGTGGAGTTATTGTAACACAAATGGAAGAAAAACTTGAAGAAGAAAAAATAAAATGTGGTGATATGATGGTTGTGTTGTATAGTTTGTGATGCAATATAAAATGCTCCTTCTTCTTCTTTTTCCCTTTTTTCTTTCTTATTCTGCGTAAAAAATAAAGTTGAAAGAGTTTTAGTTTTCTTAAAAACATTTACTCAAGGAAGGAGTCAAATAAAAAAGAAAGGGGAAATAGTGGAAGAGAGAGCAGTCCAAGATTTAAAGGAGAAAAGAAGAGAAAAAACCTCAGAATAGAAGAAGAATGTAATGCTTGCGTGTAGTATTTTTTGTGCAAGCAAGTAAGAGATTGAAAGTGTGAGTGTGTGCACTGGCTTACTATACGCACAAGAAAGTAAGAAGGAAGAATAGAATGGAATGGAGTGAAAGAATGAGAGTGATGGTGGATGGAGATGATGAGAGAACAAGTTCTGACTGAAGAAAAAGGAAAGAATCAACTGGAAGAAAAAGAGAAGAGAAAAAAGGAGGGAGAGCTCTGGAAAGAGGAGATACGAAAGGACAGAGGTTGAGAGTGGCATTGACAAGAAAAGAGACTTGGGCAAACCTTTTCACGGTTGAAACTTGCTTCTATTTTCTCTCTCTCTTCTTCATCTTCTCTTTTTCCCTTTATGCCTGCCTGCTTCCAGTTTCTTCAGAGCTCCAGTCTGTGTGTTAGTTGTATGCATAGCAGGAGTGGTGGTGGTATGTGTGTGTGGTGATCATGCTGCTGATGTGATGTTGTTTTCCTATTTTGCCTCTGCTGCTGCTCAAAGGCAGTTTCTATTGTATGGAACAGTCGGTGGTTTCAATTCTCTCTTTTTCCCGAGTTCCCATACATATCCAACTTTTTTATAGGTTCAGTCACTCACCACCACCACCACTACAATATACCCATATAATGAATATTTCCTAAAGGTACACAACAGCACATTACATGCATTCAACTGTTCTCTGTGCTTTCCATCCACTTATACTACATTACATTTTCCACATTCTTCTCCGTTAAAGATAGCAATGGAAAGAGAGAGAAACAACTCGCATATAATAAGTATATATATAAAAATAGAGATAGACGTATTCATATAGGTGCAAACAAGCAGAAAAAGTTGAAGCAGCAGTAATAGGAGCGTAGAGCTCCGCCGGTTTGATCATCGTCATAATATCTATAATGCATAAAGTACTTTTGTTCCTTGCTAACTTGGCTTCGCTTTTTCCTTACTTACTTTACTAAAGATGCCTTCTTCCATGGAATAAAAGTACATAAGTACATCCGTCTCGCCTTCTCCCTCTCCCACGTTCTGACGACGGCAATAGACTCGCATACTCTTAGCTCTCTCCCTCAGCATCCTTTTATCCGTATACACATTCTAATGTATATACATATAGAAAAACTATATATTTATGTGGGAAGTGAATAGGGATCTTTTATGTACTTTCCAGCATATCACACGCGTAGGTTCGTTTCACTGAGTAAATGCACGTTCTTTTTTTCAAACGCAACCAAGTTGTAAGCATTCAGCCATTCTATATTCTTCCTTTTCATTCAGCCAGACACAAACTCGCACATATATAGAAAGCCAGAGGTAGAGAGAGAACAGCAGCAGAACAAGATTCTTTTCCTCGTCGCGATTTTTTCAAGAGCTTTACCCAGTTCACTCTAGAATTGTGTACCTATAGGTTCAACCGCCCTTTGAAAAGAGCTATGTATAGCAGTAAGTTACGGTTTCTTAAATATCAATGTAGACACATAGTTGAATATGTTATATAATATTTGAAGAGCTTTATATATGCTTGTTTTTGCTCATACAAAGTTTTCCCAAATACGTGTGTTCTTCTCATTTTTGCCAAGCCAGAAATGAAAAGATCTCTCTTGCGCAGAAACTAAACTGGAGAAACAAGTTATATGGAACGTTATTATACAGCTGCACAAAAAGTAGTGAAATGGGGAAAGATGGGAAGCATTCCAATCTCCATCATCATACACGCCATGCCATAGTAGTGTTAAGCGAAAAAACAGTTTGCCTGTGCGATGCTATATGCCGTGAGAGATCAGAAATACTTTCCCCAACTCCACTACTATCTTTCTCTCGGCAGCGGTAGTAAAGCATTTTTTACCGCATATTACATAATAGGCATGTACCTAAAATATGAAAGATATCTATAGAGAGGACAAGAGCTCTCTTATTTGTAGTAGTGGTGGATAGGAGTATATCCCTATTAGGTATGTATGTATATTCATTAATTGCACTGCGTGTATCTAAATCCTTTATAAACTGCTGTCGAGTTTTTTGTTGGGTATGTTTATAGACAAGGATGATGTAGAATCGCGGAATCTCCTCCGTTGACTGCCTCCTCGCTGTCTGGCAAGGTTGAGATGGAAAATAGAGAACAAACCTCTAACCTAAACCCAAGGAGGAAAGTTACTACTATAAGAGGAAAACATGATGATGATACTGTCTGTCTTTATATTAGTTTCAATATAAAATGGATTTATACGTTATATCATCACAGCTACTCAAACAAAGTTGTGCACTCTTCGCCAACCAGAATCGACGAAGCAAATAGAACAGAAATCTTCTCTGTTTATATATTTTATTTTGTGTACTTACTTGGACAGGACTTTATCACTAAACCTTTCTTTGTTTCTACTCTCTTTCTGTCTGGTCCTTTCTTCTAGCGAGCAAGCATTTATTATAATATCAAGTATACATTTATACAAAGCTAGCAATACAATGCGCATACCATGATGATTCGTCTACCCTCCAGCTTTACTTGTTTTAATGCGTTTACTACTTCGGCTTTTGTTTGTTGTAATAATAGGTAGAGCAGGACAACAGGCAAAAAAAAGGGTTAAAATGGCCACCAAAACGTATGCCCTATACTCATACACTTTCAGGTAAGTTGTAAGTATATAGATTTTCTCAATGCTGTACATCATATTATCTACTGCCATTTCAGTGAGCTTGTATACCAATGTTGTTGATGACCCCAGCAAAAGTCTCCCAGTCATCAGCAGAGCATCAGAAAATCAACAACAACAACACAATTCAGCTTTATTCAACCGCAATATCCATCTACCCTATCTACCGTGGATGTACGCTTTATATAGGAAACCCGCTATCGCACTTTAGTAAATACATTTTTCCCTTTTTGGCTCATGGCATATATTGTGCTCAATGTATGAATGTATGTGATAGCGGCTCTGTCTTGACGTGATCTGAAAGGACTACCGTTTCTGGAGCCCTGCTGGCTGGCAAGTCTAGTAGATTTTTTGTCGTCATCACACCATGTATTGTGGACTCTGTGGCAAGCCCAACTCACATCATCATCGTGGCATCGGCCTTAAAGTTGAGACGACGATCCCTGATGTAGGAGAAAAGCTGCACTATGTGTTTTTGACATTTTCGCTCCCAGTTCGCTTTCTAAAGGGTCTGTGTTTATATAATGATTATAAGTATGATGTGCATGACCGTTTTATTTTTAAAAAGAGCGCAACAGACGTGTAATGCTAAAGTGGTGTAAAATGTTGAAAATGTGGCGAATTGTTTTCAACAATTTGTGTGAGAAGAATCAGAAAAGATACATGCATAATGTTCTATTCATAAAAATCTTGTATTTGTATTTTCTTTGAATCAAGGATAGCAACATAATGCATAAACTATTTTACTTATCAACTGTAATTTACTAATTTCTTAAAATTTAAAGTAGAAAAAAAATCATTAATTATTAATAATTACTTTTGTTAAATAAAATCTTTTCAATTGCATCTAGTCCATTGAAATAATTTCATTGCATTCATTTAAACACTTGGTTTGGTTGATTTCACTATGCTTCATCAGATTCTACAAAACAAAAGGATAATGCTCCATAAACTGTTGTATCGAAAACAAAAACACTCACAGTCTCTTGATAATTCTATTCTGAAGCATATTATTACGTTGTGCTTAAATGGTCCCGTAAGTACCTCATACAAATTGAATGCCGGAACCACTCGATCAAAAAATTGATTAGTATTCTTGTGTGAAGCTCACCATCCTACGAGCTGAATAGGTATTTAGGCAAATTAGATTTTCTACTTTCCACAAACCACCACCATCATCATCATGATCATCATCGACAATATTGTAATTATCTCGTTTCGTTTTAATGATCATCAGCTGCGTTGATAGTACTCTAGTTGAATGAAAAATGTAGCCATTCAGCGTGTAATTTAAAAACGCATAATATACACTTATATTCCTCTTGGCATTCGAGCACGCACAAGTAAAAGCTAACAAAAAGCCAAAAGGTAGCATCATGTGCATATTCATATAAGGAAGATGTAGCGACACCATAATTTAAGTAACTTGAATAAAATTAGAAAGTAGCGACTTTGTAAACAACATAACATTAGAGAAAGACGATGTCCTTGTTCTGGTAATAATATTCTTTATCGTACTAATCATAATAGTTATAATATTATGCAGTAAATAATCACAGGCCTTACGTTGTTTTTCTCAATTCTAAACGTAAGGAAAGCTCGACACATATAGACGTATAAAAACATATTATGTTAAATATGTAATATTGGTGAGCAGAGGAAAAGGGAGAAATGACAATAATACGCATATCAAATTTAAAGCAATAAGAAAGACAATGTGGATAAATTTAACAGTGTAAGTAAAAACATCTGTACGTATATATAAATGTACATGAGCTCACCTTACAACCCACACACACCCATCATCCATATTTAAAGAAGAAACTTGAGAAAAGGAATGACTACTAGAAATCAACCTAATGTCTACGTACCCATGTATATTGTATATTTAGTGCAGTAAAAACTGGTAAAACATACAACGTAAGATATTATTACGTATGAAGATGAAGACACGGATGTTTCTACCACCTCTACCGCCGCTACCACCACAGGTATGCTCCCATTTAGATGTACTTACAAAGATAATGGTGGCTGAGTGAAAGTTAACTAGAAGTAAAGCTAAGGTTTTATTACCAGAGGGAATTATTTTAGGCTCACTGCTCACTCTTCTTATTTTGCTCGTCTCTAGTTCCGTTTTCTCTATCACACACGAAGCCACTACTGTTATAAAAGCATCCGTGATACAAGTAATTTTTCTTCTCAAGGCAGAAGCCGCAACACGGCTATAGTACAACATCATCGTCATCATCATCGCCATCACAGAATAGAATAGTCTCTCTATTTTTTCTCCTTTTCTCTGTCTTATGGATAGACATACACACAAAAGAAGATGAAAGTGAAACTGATGCTGACGAAGAGAAGATGTTGTGCATCGATATTATTCACTTTTAATGCAGGAAGCCAGTTGGAGGTAGTTAAGAAGTGGCTTTGTCGTGTGCCAGCCCCGTGTAACAAGAGAGTTGTAGAAATAGTTCCATCAGAATTTTATATAAGAATTTCTGATATCTACAAACATCCATGTGATACTACTACTACGTGTGAGTACTTACGTACCTGGGCTTTATTGTAGACTACAAGGGAGCAAAGTCATAATATCAGGTTGTTGGTCTTCTTCTTCATCGTGGTCGGATCGTTCTCGGAGTGGAAGTGAAAAGTATAAGATATGTATGATGATTATACGGGTGCACACAACAAAACTATATTTTTTGCCCCTTGTTTGACGAAAGTGACTTAGAGCAGAAGCAGCATTAGCAATATGTTAGGTGAGCACATTACTTAAATAAAGGAAATGGCCACAGGAATTACAACTGGTGCCGTTACGGATGCCACTACTCTTTTTGTGTCTTATTTCTTGAAACGTGAACACACACAAATAGAGAAAGTCTAAAATAGAAAGGAGCAACTGCAAGTAGTAACCGATGTGTTTTAGATAGAAATGGGAAAGTGAAACTATATATGTATCTAATAAGTACTCTCATTCCCTCTCTTTGTGTCTTTTCTTCCTTGCATGTCTGTCAGTAAAGAAGAAAAGGGGTTTACTTTACGAGCCAAGTCTCAGGTGTTCCCTACAATGTCTGATTATGCTTAAGCCTTTCTCCGCTATTGCCTGTCTTTCAAGGAGCTCTGCTAGAGCACTTTACTAAAGTGCTGCTCCGTTTTTACTGCCCTGTTTTACGTGTACAAAACAGTTTGCAAGAGAGCTCTGCACACCTTTACATTTTATTCATACTACTTGCTTACGTACACTAACACACACATTTACCCTTTCTTACTTTTTACTCAGTCAATGTACTTACTAGTAAGTTGTCCAATGTCCTTTTGTAAATATTTTCTAGGTTTTTTAAAACAAACGAAATGCCGGTATCACCAGCATAAGTCGCATATAGTGGACTACTTTAGTTATGGCTTTTTGCCTTCTTTGTTTCAGTGTTTGATAGACGTTTCTTCACAAAGGTACCATATATATATCGTGTACAGCATAACTGTATGTGTATTACAAGTTATTTAATGCCACTGCGGGTTTCCACGTGCTGTTAAGCTGTAAAAATGGGAAAGGAGAAGGCTTTATACCATTGTTCCTCTGTTGTTCTTAATAAAATAGTTGTTTTACGACGGATTCTTCCTTAGAAAACAATCTAAGTACAATGAAGAAATTCTCTAAGAAAATCTATATGGATTCTGAGAATCATATTCTACCCCCTCAGCAAAATGTGGTATTTATTTTCGAAAGGATATAAATGTAAGTTCTCAATCTCAATCTGTACATCGTGGAGAAAGTCAAGCATATGCTGCTCTATAATAAACTGCCAACTTGTTTCCTCTCTTCAAGGAAAGATGTGGTCTTCCTCGAAATAATATAATGTGCATTATCATATCCAAGAAATTTTTATCATTGTTTCTGATTATAAGCATAATTTATAATGCATTGTTTAAACATCTTACTTCCATTTAAAGATTTATCACAGTTGTCATTCATGTGTATTGACTAAAAGTAAAACTACATTGAAACAGTAGCGCCATTAGGGTATTCATCCAATTTACAGACGTCGATCACAAAATGAATGGAAAATAAATGTTTTTCTTCCAACACCGAAAATGCATAGATGTATACAAAATATATATACCGACACCGTCAACTACGATCAGCTTACACCACAAGCATCTATCTGTCTACCCACTTCTCCGAGTAGAGCAGGATAAAAGATGGAAGAAAGCAGGAGAGGAAGAAGAGCCACGTGTGAGGTGCAATGACTGCGCTAACACCTCGATCACTATTCAGTATCCTGTCAAATCTATTGTTGTCGGATTACACGATATCTACTCTCCAATTTACTCACTAAAGCGCTACTGTCCATTCTAATCCTTTTTTATTTTCGAGTTTCCGCGTCCTCCTCAGCAACACAACACATCTGTATAAATAACATAAAAAGCAGTACAGTGGAAGCCTAGAATCAAGTTAAAGGATATATTCAGTTATTGTGAGCTTTTTTTCGGGCCAGACCAAGTATCAGTCTAGTTTTTTCCTCTTATTGTGCTCATCATCATAAGAACCTTTTCCATCCATTGTACTTTAGTATCCTGTATCACTCTTCTTTTGTTACAGTATCGACACAAATGCGAACATATTTATAAGACGGGCGCGATACACAATACCTTCTCTCCTCTTCGTTGCAGCATCCAATCCACTTGACGTAATATACTTGTTATTATAGCAGATCCATTATAACAACACAAAATGGTAAAAGCAAAATAAAAGAAGAGAAAGTATTATGTACTCCTGCTGTTACGAAAACTGAAAGAAAAAAGACACCAACCGCAAAATTTAGTGGAAAGTTGAAGGGAAAAGCAATATAGCAAGATGCTACCTCCATTTATTTCACTCCAGAGCTTCAGGTTTACAGTTTCATTCGATACATTATAACAATTTATGTACATTGCTGAAGGATGTGCTTTCTCTTCTCAGAGAAAAAAATAGTTGAGCATATATATCTCTTATAAGTAGAAAGAAATAGTTTTTTACAACTACACCACTTGTCTGGCATTGGTCCGTGTAAAATGTGTACACTATACAATTTCACTTTCTCTCTTTTAGACGAATAAGAGCATAAATACGGAAAGTGCATGTGTATAATGCATAAAATATCCGGTGGGTCTTCATCTCCCACCCGAAAAACGTCTTACTTTTCTATCACGCAATTTTTCAAACAATCCTCCGTGAGTAAAAAACGTACAACGGGGAGAGGCGGCAAAAGAAGAGGTGAACTGGTAGGATGAAATGCCGCTCGACCGAAGGGTACACATGCATACAATAGATAAGATTCGACGTTTGCCTAATATCTCTATATAAACATGGGATAAACACTCAACTTTACCAAACCAACACCCAAAACATTTCAGGCTAAGCACTAGAGTTGTGCAAGCCAACTAGTATTATCTACTTAACTACAAAGTATCAATATCGTCTTCCTTTCACTTCTAAGGAAAATCATTCTAGACAGCGATAAATGAAAACATATACGAAATTGGAAGTGGGATGAGCGGATACCACAACAAAATTGTAAGAATTGTGAGGCATAAGATACAATATATATACAAATTAAAATGAGCTTATAAAATTATTATATACTCGTGACTCACGACTCGTCACGACACAAGTTTTTACTTTACATCTGAAGAGTCGAGCGTTTAGAATAGAATTAATGCTGACAAGCGAATATATTTTATCGACCCAACATTGATTGGCTTTGTAAATTTATTGGATTAACAAAGGAAAGTTATTGCATCAAATTAAATTTTACTGAGCATATATTTGCTAATTTGATAATAAGAGATGCGAGTAAAGTAAATAAATTGATATACATATTATAATATATTAATGATGTAATCATATAATAATCATTTTTAGCTCTTTTGTATTGGAATCTGTAACATTTTTTTGTCTATCCATGGTCAATTCCATACTAAAGTTTTAAAGCTTTATGGAGAATGATGTTGATGATAGTTCTGTAACAATCAACAATCCTTTTCTGAAAACAATTTACGAGCATGTTCTACAGAAATGATTTTAGTATGATGGTAGTGGGTAGTTGATGTTGTTTACATTGAGAATGTCAACAATAAGGAAACTAGTGTATCGTCATGTTAACTTTTGATGTTGTGTTTTGTGCTGAGATCGCAGCCACGAAAATCGCCGCTATAACACCACAGCCAAAAACTCCGCCACTGAAGAATATCAGACTGAAAAACTAAAGCGTTTCCATTAAACGTAAACCATTGCCTTGGCATGATAAAGGCGTATATCAACTTGTTTAAACATTTTCACAGAGTAATAGCATTTGAGTAAAGGCATAATAGTAAAGGAAGTACTACTACTACCACTGGGAAAGCTCAGAAGGCACACTGCAGCAGTTTTTCTTTCTGTGGAATTCACATTTTTCGAGACGAGATGAGCTGCTTGATACATTATTCTGTGCATAGAAAGAACGCTACCTTCTGTTCTCTCTCCGTTCACTCTTCACCGCGATCACTACCACTATCAACTATAGTACATACTAGCATCATCATCATCAGTCAACCATTCATTTATCTTTTTCTTGTTCAATATGTAAGCTGTTCCTGTTTCTTCCACCGCCAAACCATGATATACCACCTCCATCGCCAGTTTGTTTTTATACTTTGACAGGCCTTCTCACTCACTCCTACTGCAAACTAGTGCAAACGGTTACCACTCCACTCTTCTTTCCTCTTGTTTAAACCAACAAGCTCGTGGAACATCTATCTTTTCTCCCTGGTCTGGCATCATCATCAGACAGAAAGGTTATTGATGTGCTTCGTGATAAGCAATTTTAATTGGGAAAATTAACTTTTAAAAATTTCCACTTGATTAAAAAACGGTCACGTATCTGCTATCAAGTTACAAAATGCATACAAAAAGCACGTATAAGGTATAAATATGTGTGTAAGTGTGTACACAGAAAAAAATTGTTACAGTGAAATACTGTTTGCATGTGGATACGCATGCATAAAATGCAAAATATATACATACTAGAATCAAAAATCATCATCATAGGATTTCCAAAAACAAACACATAACACATCTCATCGCATCAGGCATGGGTTGGTGTGTTTACATGTTTATTTTCACCCGTCGTTGATTAATCACGCACTGACTGTGTTGGCAAATTGAAATCAGTCAAATTTAGTCTATATAATGGTAGTACTTTTAGAAATTGAACCTTTGTACCAACTCTCCGCATCAAAACAGCAGCAGAGACTACTCGTTCAGTTTAAACATGCATTAATGCTTTCACAAATGCACATTCCGTGTTCCTCTGTAATTGTAATAACGTCTCACTAACGAAAAAAATGTTTAAAGCGACAAGAATGTAAGCCAAAGTTACCTCATGGATACCCTCTCAAAAATGGTAAAAGAAAGGGTTATATTAGGTAGAAAAAATTGACTAGAGGAAAACTGCTGCCATTGATCATGACGTGGAATATAAAGGAAGAAAAACCTGAGGGTTAATACCCACGCAGTGCATGGTTGAACTCGCTATCACCACCATCATATATATCACTCGATGAATGAATGTAATGAAAAATACCTAGTGCCACTGCCACCATCGCTTTCACAAAGCGATCGAGAAGGAGAAAGTAAGAGAGAAAGATTCCAAACTGAATATTCTCACACATATGCGATGATGTAAAACCAGTAAGTTGAGCATGTTTGTAGGAAGATGATGATGATGGCCATGGCAGAGGACCTCTATGATCTTATATATTGCATTCATCCATTTCCGTACGTGTGTGATGTGTTTGTACATCTATACATTATGAAATAATAACATCTGCACACCTATACAATGCAACTGCTTTCCATTATAAGATATAGTGAAAGTACTATTTTACTCTATTCCCTTGCTCTTTCTTGCACTTTTCATTATTATTGGCATGACTGTACACATACAGCAGCGGCATCATCATCATCACCACAAAAAGTCTAAACTTTTGGTGTGCTCTACTATAACAAAAAATGGTAAAACAGGGTGATAGCTATGATGGTGGATGAAAAACACTACCACCGATAGGACCAGACTAGCAGATGAATGTTCTCTTCGTTTCGTCTGTTGGGTATAAGCCAATATTATAATGTACCTAGGTTTGTGTAAGTGTGCAGAGTAATGTGTGTAATGATAATATTGTAGAGAGAGAGAGAAAGAGCTAAAACCCGACGACTGAATGGATATTTCAAGGTACATACAATGTGGATAAATGGCAAATACTAAATAGACATGCCTATACATATATGCATAGCATGACTGAAACCGAAGGAAGAAAAAAATATAAGTGGAAAAAGAAGAGAAGAGACATGGAGAAAGCATGGAGCAGCAACAGCAGAATAAGCAACAACGACGAGAGCGATACAATACGGCCGCTTTTCTCCCATTTTATGCTTTGGCAAGTAGAGTGAGAGGGCTCGTAAATTCATCCATTTTCTCCTCATTTCCTTTTCTCCATGGACAGAAATAGATACATATATGTGTGCCCATCATACATAATAAATGTCGCACGGTTTCCGCTCTCACTCATTCTTTTTCCTACCTTCTATGAACACAAGGAGAAGAGAGAGAGAAAGATGTAAAGTAACAACTAAACTAGCTGGAATAGAGTAATAATAAGAGATAATAATATACTTTTGTACGCAGAGAAGGTATAACGTACTTAAGTACAAACATATTCCACATCGTCAGTGACGCTACTGCTGTTTCGGTTACTCGATGTAAATTTATTTCTCGACTTGGGATCTCGGTTACATACATATTATAACATGCATCTTGCCTCAACCAAGTTTGTGCCTACTTTTATTTTCTAGATTACATGACACTTAGGTTTGTGCATGCAACTTCTCGCACCATCATCAAAACGCTTTCCACATAGATGCAACACTCAGCTCAAATAACGTGAGAATAGTGATAGTCTGGGAGAGTGAAAACGGAAATTTGGTAACATCTCATTTACTCAATTCAAGTTACGTACTTCATATTTTCATACATATGAAATTGAAATACTTGCATTAGGTGTAGGTATATGCATTTTAATGCATAGTACCTAAATATTCATGTTGTCATTGTAAAACAACAGAAGCGATTGAATAAGTTACGTCTGTACACATGGAGTAATTGTTTGATTGAAGTCCAGGTAAATAAAAATGACAAAATTGCAATTAAAAGAGTGTGGCTGAATCATTGCAAACTGTAGTCGCTACGCTAAGCATATTGTCAAAAACGTGGTGATGGAAAACACTACTCTGTCAAACTCAACTCAAGCTTGGGTTCTTAAATTTGTTACGGGAAGCTCTGTTCATGTAGATAAGCTTTTCACACAGTCGTGTCATTTTTAATTTGCGGTCTAGGTATGCATGCATACACACAAGAGACAAAAATGGGATTTTATCCATCTCCTTGCTTCCCATGACTTCAGGCAAAAATTTTATCCTGCCAGATTACAGATCCCAATAAGAAAGTTCCTGTGCAAGTTTAGTTTCAAAATAGTTTTCATTATACGTCTAGAGATCTCTATGAGGTTATGTGCTATGGAACCAAAATTGCTATGTTTTGTGCTGACAAGCAAACGCTCCTTTAAAGTAGGAGAGAGTGAAAGAGCGAGCGTTGAGTAACTAACGCTTCTATGATGTCTACTTTCCCTGGAGTGAAAATGAATTTCGGTTACAGTCTTTACCCTCTCGATATACTTCACCATCAAACCCATTCTTCACTCCATTATGTCTACGCATATATACTTATACGCATACCTATTATGACACCAATCTGTATTGATGAAAATGGGGTGAATGATAACGACGATCATTTTCATCTTCATCATGAGTCATTCAACATACAAGTTCCATTATTCTCAGGAAATTAAAAGCTCTTTTTGATGCATTTTCCTATTCATTCCTTCATAATATTGCCGTCAAAATAGTTTTACGTTTTGTGTTGTATCAAAAAGTATTGTAGCCTACACAGCCTTTTCTGTCATACATTTCTCGATTCAAAAGTCTGCTAAAATATTCTTAATATACATTATTGTCTCCATCCTTTCTCTTTTCTATCAGAACTCACCAACATCTTTGCGTTCACCCTTTCAACCATTTTAGTGTACGTATACATTGTTAATGAAGTCTATTATTTTGCTGCTTTTGTACTAAAAACATAAAACTTTTTGTAAACTTTAATTTTTAGCTTTTATTTTATACATTGTTAAACAAACAATTCATGAACTTTATTAAATGACCTATTATTTTTTAATTACATTAATATAAATTTAATCTAGTGAAACAAGAAAAAGTACCAGTTCAAACTTGATTGTACATGTGATTTTTTAATAAACTAATTTCAAACAACTAAAAACTTGTGCGTATTTTTCTACAAATCCTCAGCATTGACGTTTTCATAAAATTTTGATTATACAAAATTTAATGGGGATAATTATTTGCATTTTACACAATGCTAACAACATATCATTATTTGTACTAAAACTATAATCCAAATTATGTCATTTCTATTGTGCTCACTTGTATCTAAAAAATTCCACATTTAGTGTGATAATACTACTACTACCCACCACGTAACTCCATATAAATAACGATTGTTGTGATACTCGTATGTTATGTGCAGATTATGTAAAAATGAATACAGAAGAGAAAAGCACACATATTTATGTTATAAAATGTTGTATAGGCTTTTGATAAAATACACATGAAAAGCCAGGAAAGGGTTGTTGGTTGGTTGCAGTAGGGTTGTTTGGTTGATATTGTCAATGGAGTCTGTAAAGGAGAGTATATTGAAATATGCCGTTTGCCTTCTGCTTCGTTTACCATTAGTATTCAGAACTCGTCCATTATTGTAATGGAGAAATGCAGATAGATTCACATACAAATTTTGTGGAAAAAAACTCTCCCACAGAAGCAAAAGCAAAAAGCGGGCTCTATCATTCCTTTATACAGAGTTATGTATCGTATCATTGCATATTGTTGTAAAAACTAGGGATGTACTCATGCATACTTATACTCTTTTTCCCTCTTTCACTGACTCTCTCTTCCTTTTCTCTCACTATTTCAAAAAAGTAAATGCATGGGTACAACAACACTGGAATATTGCATCGGTTTTTAAGTGGATGAATGTTTTTCTCGTTTTCTCTCTCTTCTACACACACACACTAGTGCATATCTATATCTGTTTTTGGCTCCGTTTTTATATTATTACACATCAAACATCACCACCAACCACTGCCACCGCACAAACAGGAAGCAGCATTAGAGTTATATTTTTAAATTGAGGAGATGCAAAACAAGAAAAAGGAGCAACAAACTGGCAGCAAAATTACCACTAATATTGCCTTCCTTTTAAAAAAAGACAAAGAATCGGAGAAGAGAGAAAGATAGAAAACAAGCGTGTAAAGGACTGGAAGCATATGCATCTATATCTGAAGGAGTATCCATTATATTTTTCTTTTGTATATTTGACGGACTGGATGGAGACTTAGGGTTATTATTGCTTAAAATACTTTGGCGTGCATGATGATGGGGGTTGAAAAGAAAGAAAGAGCAAACCGATCAAGTAGGCACTGTTATGTACATTATTATCTTGTTGCGTTGCTCACTTGTCCATACTCTTAGTTTATTTTCCCAAAAGTCCAAATGCAGCTTTACTACCTAACAAACAAAGATCAATGTGTAAAATTCTTCCAACATGAACACTAGTCAATGGTTTCTAAAATATCAAGATAAATAAACTTATTCATGTGTATTGCTTATAGATATATGTTCAAATAGAAAAGTGAAATGGGCTTTTTGAAAAAGTAACGCTACTATATTGCCACTACTACATACTTTTACTTTCCAGTTTCCACAAAAAAAAAACAGTTTACGTTTTTTTGCACAACAACAATAACAAAAAACACGATTTACGTGAAAATTCCAACAGACCAGTAATAGTTGTATATAGCTAGTTTTGTAGTTTTGTGCAGACAGGGTAGACAGTTGAATTGAAGAGAGGTTGAACGAAAATGAGAAGAAAAAAGGAAACAAGCTCCGAATGGAATACACAATTTCCGAGATATTTATTTAAATGCAGTTTAGGAAATTGGCGTTTTTGTTGTTGTAGTTGCTGCTTCTGTAACTCGCAAGTTGAAAATATAAAAAAAGAAAAGAGAGAGAAATAGTGAGAGGGAAATTCCTTTATGTTTCAAATGGACAAAGTGGCGTGGTTGTGTATGCTGAAAAGTGTTGTAGCGCCTCTGCGTTTTGTAGGCACGTCAATAAGAAAATTCCATATTTCAATGGCAAAAGAATTGCATGGGAGGGATTTCCGAATACAAAATAGGCAATTTTTTCTTTTGTAGAATGGTTTTTTTCTGATTTAGAGATGCAGACTTACAGACAATTACAAAATGATCTGGATGATGATGAACTTTGCTTTCACCAAGAGTGCAGTGTGTTTCATATCATAATCATAGGTATATCCAATACTTAAATGATAACAACGTGATAATTAGTAAGGCCGTTTCTGCTCCTGAAATCAATGACAATGTTAGGTTTTTTACTCACACAAAATTATATTACGAACAGAAAGATCTGTAAATTGCTTGCAGACATTTTACAGCCACATATTACTATAAGTTGTTGTTGTGATCGTGTTGATAGCAGAGTATTTATTACAATAGTGGTCACATTACAATAAAACATCAACCACAGATGAGATGTTAGATAGGTTTCCATTTCTGATCTAGCCACTCTTTGTTTCGGTTTCTTGGAATAGTAGAATTTTTCTGTGTGCCCACGCCATTCCGATGCACACTTTTATTCACTTCTCTTCTGTTCATACTTTTTATAACATGAACATACATATTATTATTGTACATGCAAGCAAGTTATTGTATAAAGTCTAAAAGGAGGCAACAAAGAGGGAACCGTGCTTGACAACTCAGCGCACACAAGTCAGTTTCATGCAGCCATGAAAAAATGAGAAAATGAGTTGAACCCATAACTTGCATTGTATAGTAGCACCAAGGAACAAGTCCTTTCAATTCCACTTCAGTGCAACACGCAATTTCCTATCAATGACTTTGTGTGCTTGTACATACATATACCTATCAGAAAGCAGGACTAAAAATGGACCTTAATAAGCTGTGGTTTTTTTCTGTTGTATATTATGGGTAGATAGATATATTTTCCTCTTATGACGACCGTCATACACACAAAGAATCTTGCAGAAACAAGAAGACGACTACACACCATATGTATCTGAGAACATTCATTCTTACGATAGCTAATCCAGAAAAAATGATCAAACCCAAGTTCAATCGAGCAGAAAAGGTTTGCTGGAAAAAGGAAAGCATAGAGAGTCAAACAGGAGGAAAAAGAATGGATAGAGAAAGCAACAAGAAATCAAACTAGTCAGAAGCAGTTTCACTTTGTCAAATGGAAGTAAGTCGTCATGAAAGATGAAAAATATGAGGTCGGGCATATTGCAATGAAGTATCATATACATAATAAAATTTAGTAGCTCATGCACACAAGAACAGAGTCAAGAGCTCACCTACATGATGATAATAATGCAACCGCAAGTAATATAAACCATAATGTATACCGTAAGTATACCTACCTTTATACTATAGAAATATGTGTAGGTACAAATATATCATATAATCATCATCGTGACAGAAGATAAATTGATACATGGTTTCAGTTACAGAATGAGTGTGTACACGCCAAAAAATTATTAGAAAATACTTCAGTCAAAGCCATGTACAGAATCCAGTAGTCACAACAGTCTTATGATTTGTAATCTGAAACGAAAAGACCTAACAAGTCTCCTTACATAAAACCCCTCTGTACCATCCTAATGTGTAAAAGCTGAGAAACAAAATGATCAACAGGATCAAGATTTTTTCCGCAGGTTTGATTTGAAAACGCATCGCAGAAGCCTTAGGCCAAAGCTTTGCTGAATGCTAACTCCAGTTAATACCCACCAAACTACCAATATACCAAAAAGAAAACAGACCGTGATAGCATGGTTGTTTTAGATAACATTGGATTAAAACGACATCCACCCAAACAACCAGACTAATAAAAGGTAATTACATTTAATACAATTATAATACGGCATACAATTGTAATTTAACTACAAATATTTCGGTTATAAAATTCACATCATTTTAGAAACGAATTACTAATTAGAAATTTTCCGTCATTTCGCAGCATACATATATTGTTTTAGTTGTGTACAAGGTAGATTTCGTTGTTAATGTTTTATTTTGAGAATACAAATAAATTAATTATTTCTCCTAATTTTCAAATAAGTGATATTATGCTGGACTATTATACAGACACTGAGCAAGCACGGAAAAATAACCCTGCCTATAAGTGCTGGTAGTAATTTTATACAAACAAATTTTCGAATTGTTTGCTTTGGTCTACGTTCACTTGTGCCGATGTTGAATACGAAGAAGCTTTCATGATTGTGTTTAACTTGAAGTCGCCTCCGCATGCTTTCCCCGATCTTTGTCTACTTAGTACCTACCATTTGCTCACACTTCTGTTCTTTTTTTCTATTCCTCGCAATCTTATTTTTTGTTTTACATAAAAGTTGGTTCGTACTTCTACCAGAGAAGGCATTTATATGTAAAATGAAATAAGCTCTATAAATCTGAATTGAATGAAAGGGAAATAGCGTTTTGGTTCTAGAAGATTAGACCGATAGCTTATATCTATTTTATTCGAATATACATAAACATATCTATTCATTCTCGTGTGTGTGTGGATAACGAAAAGAGAAAGCACTTTGTTAGAAATATGCAAGAGCGTACGCAGGAAAGTTAGCAGATTCAGGAAAATGGTTTAGTCGTAATGGCTGCCGCGTAGCCAAGCCGTTAGTATACAAGTGTACTGCCACATTCCACAGATATGGAAAGGCCAAAAAGGAGAAATCACGGGAAGAACCTGCTGCTTCGTTTTTGTTGCTCTACTCACTACTATGTTGGGTGGCTTTTGTGCTTTTTTGCTTGGATTCGAATAATGTTTTTTGTCAGCAAAAAAACCAGAGAGCGAATCCGGAACTTTGGATGCAATAAGGAGACAAGCTACACTTCCCGTCATCACCTGATTCCTTTTCCCACTTTGTCTGATATATTTCCCCTTCCTTTTCTTCTCTCTTATGTAATATGTGCGTATATATTGTGTATAAAGTCAAATGAGAGTGTGGATAATTCAAATCTTCTTCCGTAGCTTCATGGTCTATACTTTATAGAAGTGCAGGTAGTAGTAGATGAAGATGTAGTATTCAGAAGTCATATCATTGACAACTATGACATCAACTATGCTGATTATGGTTGACTTTGTATTGTATCTATATGATATGGAAAAATATTTTTTATCATTTTGTTAGAGTAAAGCTTTATGAATAATGTACACATAGAAGGATTTCATGCAGAAGATTGAATGGATGCATAATATGCGAATGA
>JAQFYG010000705.1:0-25472 GCA_034694325.1 Entomobrya corticalis | reverse complement strand
TCTCTGCTTTCTCCATCTCCTCATCGTCTTCTTCTTCTTCCTCAATCTCCTCATCTTCTGAATCTTCCGTCTCCGACCCCCCTTTCTTTTCTCCCTTCTTCTCTGCTTTCTCCTTCCCCATGTCTAAGTCATTCTCTTCCTCTTCTTCTTCTGATTGTTCTTCCGACTCCGACTCCTCTTTCTTTTCTCCTTTCTTCTCTGCTTTCTCCTTCCCCATGTCTACGTCATTCTCTTCATCTTCTGATTCTTCTTCCGACTCCTCTTTCTTCTCTGCTTTCTCCTTCTCCATGTCGACGTCATTCTCTTCCAGTTCTGATTCTTCTCCCACCTCCGACTCCTCTTTCTTTTCTCCTTTCTTCTCTTCTTTCTCCTCTCTCGTTTTCTTATCCTTCTCTTTCTTGTCACCTTCCGATTCTTCTTCATCACTCTCCTCTTCCTCTACCTCTTTGTCCCCGCCATCACGGTAAGTGTGAGAGCCGGAAGTGGACTGGGTCCTCAAAGCATCCGGGTTTTTCATTGGACCGGCTTTGGTAGCCGGTTTTGAAGCTTCACCATCCTCCGATGTCGAGGAAGTATCTGTACAAGGAGAAATACAAGATAGCGACAGAATTATTATCACTGTCATCATTTCTAGTACCAACAAAACCAGAAAATTCTTAAGTCATCAAATCCCAATCAACATCAACTTACTCTCCAAATCATTTAAGCTAGACAGCTCCTGCTGCTGTGGTTCTTCAGGCTGCCTGTCCATTATTTCCTTTACGTTAATACAAACTTAAGCCCAATCTGCAATGAAAAACGTGATCAAAAATTTTAATTGCATTAACTTTCAAGCCTAACTGTTACCAACATCATAAATTCATAACCCGAAAAAAAAATCTAAATTTCTTAGAATATTCTTAACCATTACCTGCTTTACAGATCTTCGATGATCTAATTTACAAGCCACAGTCCACTTTCAACTTATAAAATCCTCACACGTAACAAGAGAAGACACTTCTGTAATGGCTTGGTGGACTGGTCTGTTGATGGATGACTTCTCTAAACTCTTAGTAATATCTTGGGTTAAAATGAGAAAAAAAGCAATGATATAACCAGCTTTACTCCCGTAACAACCACCACAAATCAAATAAAAATACTAAAAGTCGATATAATAAAAGCCAAAAACAAAGTCAAAAGTCAGTATCATCATCAATGATCAACGATGAACTAAACACTGAACGTTCACCAAAAAATATCTAGAAATTCCAATCAAACCCAGTATTTTTTGTTGATTTCCGGAGTCGACTCTTTTAATTTAAATATCAACCAGCATCTCAAAACCAAGAAAAATAGCTGTTGTGCTGCTTATTCACCTTTCTTATAAAAAAAATTAATCCAACTTTTTCGCTCGCTTTCGCTCTTATTCTCAAGTCAGTGTTCACTTTGATCCTTCTACCTAAACTCTATTCACATTCAAAATTTGGAAATCATAAAAAAATATGGAAATTTTATGATGAATTACGAGATACGACCACCACGATAAAGACTAAGGTCTACTCTACTAAAGAGGCTTGCTGAACGACCAATGAGGATTACAACAAGTAGAAGAAAAGTGAAGATTAAAAGAAATATTTTTACCGGCGTCTGATGTAAGCTGTAAGCAAGTGGTAGTCGTACGGTGTATTTTACTTGTGAGTTGTGACTTGTCGTAATTTTGTATGCACAAAAGTAGCAAACAATTCCATTCTATCTTCTTTCTAAGGCGGGCACATACACAAAACAAAAGATTGAATTGAATATTGAAGTCGCAGAATAATTTTATTTGGATGTGAATGCAAAATGCAAAATTATATAAAGAGTGGTCATGAGTCATAAAAGTAAAACGAACTAAAAGAAGAGTCGTAGTCGTGGTCGTATGTATTTCTGCAGTCTGCAGACTTCTCCGAAGAAGCCAGAGAGAGAGAGATGAAAATATTATGTGAAATGGCTATGAAAAGAGTCGGTGGTGGTGGTGGTAGTTCGAGAGGAACAGAATACGTTTCATTTTTGTCATTTGATTTCAATTTTACTTAATATTATGCATTGCTCCACATTATAAAGCTGAAGAAGCTGAGCGTTGTTGATACTTGATGGATGGATGATAGATGGACTATGGACTGAAATAAAAGTGAAATATGAAACCGAAGAAGAAGAAGAAGAAGGTAATGAACTAATGAAGAGAAGAGGTATACGTGTTTGCATGTTCATCTCAAGAGCTCAACGTTTTGGATGGTTCCATGGTTGGTTGGTGGTGTGATATGGGCTCTTCTCCTTCTTTGCTTCGCCTTTCCACGCTTCTTGTCTTTACTCAAGTTTGATAAAACGGCGGACCAGAGTCACCAGAGAAGAAGAAGAAGCTATTTTGTTGGGTTTTTGGGTTGGCTGGTTGGTCCAAGCTTGCCCCGATCGACCCCGTTTCCTTTATACATCAAGTTGTGGGGATGATGTCATCATGCATCATGATTATAAATGAATTTGGATGATAAATGTTTAATGTTATTTAGTAGATTTTAAAGAAATGTTTTTATTATTGCAATAGTTAATATTTTGGCAACAATATATTGCATATTTGTGTGTGAAAAATACGTTGTTTTTGTGCAAAAAGAGAGATAGATAGTGCATAGAAATATTTTATTGAATACCTATTCAGTATTCAGTACTATCGACTATTATTTTGTTAAAGATGTTACTTGATGAGATATTATATTAGATAGAGAAACTACATTGACTACTTATTTTTGCAAAGTAAATACTACCAGAAACCTCAATCCTTTCTTATGTCTGCTTCATAATCATTCCATGTTTTTGTCCGTCTTTTTTTTACATTTACGTTACATTTACTACATATTATCTTCATATAATTGTATTTAGTATACTTAATATCATGCTAGTTTTTATGTTCATTTTGTTTGTTTTTTTGTTTCATTGAAAGATAATGTGGAGGAGTATATAGTAGATTATGTGGATATTAATTAAAATGACAATTGGCATGGGTGCCAGTAGGAGGATGGCTATCAAAAGGAGAAATAGCTTCAGTCTTGGGCAGTCGAATAGCTCAAATTAGTCATTCCTTTGAGAGGATGACGTGCCCTGAAATAAACGTAATGATAAGCAGTAGAGGTACCTGATAGTTATCTTCTTCATCTAATTATTTGAGTTTTTATTTTACCTGCCACATTACCCCCCGAGCTGGTTGCTGCAACTGCTGAGCTGTTTCTAAGGTAGGTCCACCGTGTGGAGAAGGACCTGCTGCAGGACCTACAGAGTTGCGTTTCCCAAATCGGAGGCGAAAGTCACTAGGACTGACGGACTTTCGGATCATGACATTTCCGGAGCCAAATGCTCGAGTGGATATGCGTCCAACAAGCCCTTGTCTTTCCAGCTCGTCGATAACTGCTCGTAAACCTGATTTAGGCAGCGTGAAAAGGAAAACAAATAAAATAAAGGAAAAACCAGCATCAGTTTGCCCCAAATAAAAAGGAAAACGTGCTTTTCTAACAGTTTGTTCATGTCCTGGCATCAATTATCCTCATAAAAATCTTAAGCCTTTTCTGTACAAGCTATTAATTATATATATAAACCACCCACACTATTCAATCCAATTACTCATCGTTAGTGTTACGCAATCAAAATCCTTTTTTCCTGGATACTTGGCCGCTTGTTATTTTTAGGCGAAATTACGATTATTTGCAGAAGAAACCTCTTGATCGGAGTGTCCGAGTTATATATAGCTTTTTTTCTAGAGATGTTTATAGTCATGATATGGTCTACATTATTGAGTTCATTACAGCCATAAAGATCATTTACTCATTTACTTTTTATTGTTCAATGACTAAATCATTATCCATACTCTGGATTCTGGATACATGGGATTTATTTTCCAAGAGTATTTTATGAAGGGGAAAATGGCTTTTTATGGAAGATATTTTAAAACGTAACTGAAATGTGTAACAAGCTTCGTTTCAATAATGATTTAGTAGATTCACGTGTAAATTACAATTACAAGCTAAACAGAAGCTCTACTGAAGATTTCCATAAAATGACAACAACAAGCGGCTTTACAGACATAAAGTGGCATTACTACATCGTTACATCTACCTAATCTGTTGAATGAGCTGAGGGCTGAGAGTCGAGAAGAGTATTCTGCATTTTGTGGCTTTTCTTTCAATCTATCTCATCTCTCATCTGATTTGCGTTGGATATTGGATATCTACTACTGACTGGGTTGCAGATGGATTGCTGAATGATGAGGGGAAAATGCAACAGCAAACAGGCAAACACATCTCTACTCCACTGTACTACTACTACCTATACTTTCCAACGACAAGTCTTGTTTCGCCCCAATATAATTCCTCATCTTTCTGCAATATGTATGTAATTATTCTTCATGTTTGCTAAAATCAAAATCCAGACTGTTTTTATTGAGAAGGGGCAAGGTGAGAACGTGTAGAATCATGAATTTCTTGTAAGATAAAATATGAGTTGGTCTTGTTGATTTATAATATTTCAGTTACGTAATGCTAAAAAAGGCTTGAAATGATGCAATATTGTTAATTCAACTAGTAACTAGTAGACTAAAAACGGGACGTACAATTTGGGAGTGATGAGTGATGAGAAACATGCTATGATAAAAAAAGGCTTTAAAATTCTCTCAATAAAATTTAATTTTCCCAAAGTGAGGATTCCCCTTTCTTCTCCGCTTGTCGCTCTTCATTTTGTATTGTTTTTGTAGATATTAGCTAGTAGCCAGTATATAAGGTCTACTCTACTGACAATCATCATCAATGTCAAGCCAAGCAAAGTCTCAGCCACAAAATCAATTATCCAATTAAATCTGTTTTTACCAGACAAAAGACCTTGTTGTCTTCTCTTATATTATGTAAGCCAGGGTCCAGGGTACTTGCGAATTTAATACTGCAATACATAATTTTCCTTATAAATTTCTCTCCGAATTTGGAATTTGGACCGTTCCTATTTATTGCAACTGTGTATTTTATATACTGTAACGTAACAAGTAACAGGCCACAGTAAGTTTTCCCTTTAAATAAAATCGTACTAACTCTCTACTCCATGTCCAAATGGACAATTCAGTTTAAATGATTTAGGTTTCATGAAATTATACAATACTTAATGCGTTTTCGTTATGCAAATGGGATTTCTTTTTACACTATACCAAGTACACTTGCAAGAGACAGATTGGATATTTGTCGCGGCTCGCATTCAATATTAGTTATGCATGCTAATAAGTGATACAGACGAGAATTTAGATAAGAGAAATGTAAGAAAGAAACTAACATTTTTTACCTGGTTCATAATCCACCCTCTCTCTAGAAGATCCCAATGATATGGCAGGATAGCCGGCGATTTCATATGCAATCAGTGAGACGAGAAGGAGAGCTCCAGCCACCTTCCCATTAGACTTTCCTGATGATGACGGCATGATGAGATGACTAGAATAATTCGTTATTTTACAATTTTAATTTTTTATGGGATGGATGGGATAATAATCTAATAATAATAATAATTAAGGGGAAAAATTAAAGAAAACATTTTACGCCAGTTAGGTATAAATAACAGGGAAATATAACCGCTTCTCAATACGCCCCAGACAAGCTTCTATGTAGCATCTATGTAATGCCTTGATATTTTTTAGATTTGCCAAAACTCTACTTCCATTTCCATGCCAAGTTCCAACTTCCAAGCAAATTTTTCTTTTGGGTAAACAGGTTAAATGGGAAAGGTGATGAGTCATGATGAGATGAAAGGGTTAAACTTGTAGGTCTGTATGTAGTGGTGGTGATCATGCATAAAATTTTATACTTATACTAAACCCATATATTATAAAGAAAGCATATCTACAGAAGAAGATTAAGTTGAATTTGAACATTTTTTGGCTTCCTCATCATCATCCCATATCCCAACTCCAAAAAAACTGTTGCTTGTCGACGAAGATCTAGGGAAAAAAGGAAGTTGGTGGAAGTTGGAAATATAGATGATGAGGATTGAGGATTACGATGGAGATGGTGTGCTTTCTCTCTGAAGAAAGCCATACTCGTCTCCTCAATCCTCTTCACAGTTCTCACCTTTTTGTTCACCTTTCATCTTTTCTCCACATCTTCTTCATACATAACTTTTTAACACTCTCCAGCTCATTTCCAAGTAACAAGACGACAGTTTTTCAAATGGATCAAGCACATAAATTCAAGTCTTTATCTTTTGTTCAGTGTTGGGACTTGGGACGACGAGGACAACATGTGAAAAGTGAAAGCATGCTTTTATTTTGGAGAGGGAGATCTGAGTGGATAAAATGATTTTAGGGATTTTAAGCTTAAAATGAATGAAACCAGAACTCTCACCGTGGCATTCTGTGCTGAGTGTTGGTCTTTTATATGAAATGGTATACATATATGGATGAAAGTAGAATGTCAATGTTTTCCTACTGACCGATGGTCACTCTATCACAAAATGTTAATATGAAGCCAATCAAGTTAAAATGTTAATGAAAATATGCATAATAAAAGCGGAAGTGAAATGAAATCGTACAAAATTACGAGAGAACGTTTCTGGAAATATGAGCAAGAATTATTCTGAAAATGTTATATGTAGTTTTCTCAAATTGCCCCATGATTTTATGCAAGTGCTGTAATGGCAAACTAAGGATTTTTAGTATAAATAGTGGCAAAAAATAAAGATTTTAACCGATTTTGTATGTACTAAATGGAAAATAAAAAGTTCAACGCCACTTGAGTGAAAAACGAATGTAGGTGTATCTTGTACAAGCCCACGCATAAAAACGTGTCAAAACTAGATTTTTTTGGAAAAAAAGTATAGATTTTATTTCTTACCTTAACGTCAAGTAAAAGTATTTTGAGAATGGAAAAAGATGAGATAAAGTATCGAATGATGCGATGAACAGACACGACAATTTTCTTTTTAAGATGAAAGACTTGAGATTCAACAAGTTGTTTGATGTCAGGAATTAATAAAATAATAAGAAGTTGTTGAATGTTGAGAAAAAACGACGAGGATAAGTTGTATCCGTGCAACAGCTTTTTTCCAGCCCTCTGCCTCTGCTTTTCTGCTTTGTTCGTTAGTGACGGTTAGAATACTCCCGTTCGTGTGAAAAAGTCGTTACGGCAATGCAATGAAGCGGAATAAAATGTCAAACAAGCAGATGAAGAGAAAGGAGGAGATTGAGGCTGGAAACTGTAACAGACTCTGCTTTTATATCACTTGATGAGCAACGGTGAAAGTGTGTAAAAAAGAGAAAGTTCGTACTACCACCGTATTTTCTGATGATCATATATATTTTTCTCAATATTCCTCGTATTCGATATTGATTATGTCAAAAAATATGATGAGGAAAATGAGAAGAGGGATGAGGAGAAAAAAAGGGTGGGTGTTGATGTGTTTAATATGTACCTGGTATAGATTTGTATGTGATGATGTCCCCTCCTCATCTTTCATCTACCTGGTTCTTTTACAGCATATGGTCACCCACGTTAACAAAAACGCTCATCAATTAGTAAATACTTAAGAATCCCACTCTATGCAAAAAAAATGACTTGTTATTTGTAATTACTTGAATTGCTTCTGTGAAATGCATGCTTTGATTTTGACAAGGATAAAGTCCATTGGAAATAGATACGTTTTGATATATGGGTGGTATATATATTTCAGAATATTAAAGTAATTATTTTATAAGATATTTACTTGAATGGGTAGGAAGCTGTAAAAGATGTAATTATAATGTTTTCTTTCCACTTGTTTTTGATTCTTAAAAATCACTTCTCTGCAATAAAATCTATTGACTTTGTCATATGATCTCTACTTAAATTTTATGTTTTTTCGTTGTAAAAACCAGTATTTTTAGCATGAAGGCCTCTATCTATTGCATTTATCTTATATGAAGAAGCTCAAGGTTTCTAGTGGGAGCAGAAAAACAAAACACTCATATAAAAATCCACTCCATCAACTACAAATAGCATATTATCCTGTTTTGATTGATGTAAAATAAAATAATATAAAAAATATGGAGGCATATATATCTCTTTACTTTTTCCTCCTATTTACCTTTCAAACCATTTCATACTTTTCCTTCATGACCGCCACCGCCACAATCATTTGTCATCAGTTATAATATAAATATATATTTATGGATGATGGGTCAGTACTCGGGTCGGGTCAACATTTTTAATGGATCATCAGAATTTCATGGATAAATGGAGTGTGTTCAAGTGATGAAATAGCATAAAAACCATAACAAGAAGTGAAAAGATACTATCTTGAAAAGCTCTACTTACACGAGCACTGTACAGAGATAGAAGATCAAACCAAACAACTTGTGTTCTTCGTATCATGTTTCATTAGTCATCCATCAGATTAGATTTTCCCTCATCCACAGATCCATTGTTTTTCTTCAATACTTAAATAGATCTCATAATACTAAATACGCTAGTTTATCCGTTTTTTCGCCTTGTTTCATAGCATATTACCTACCTAAGGAACCTAACAGAATTATAACGATGGCTGGAATGCAACTTCCATAACGCTTTTTCAACCCTTTTTTTCAAGGTTGCGTAACCCACGACGTAACTCTCAATCTCAATATCTATGCATTCTATCTTGTCGGGCTTCCAATATTCTTTGGATTAAAACTGACGATGAGATGAGATGACGCAGAAAATGATTACAGGATTTTTCCCTACGGCCCTTCGTAATGGCATTTCAAATTACGTGATACTTATTACAATGAATTTTCAAAAATAATTTTTTAGAACACCAAGTATGTTATGTAAACGGAGAATAAATTGTTTAAAATCATTTTTAGCATTAAGCTTTTACATTTGATAAAGCTTTGTCTTTTTTTCACCCTAGTTTGTTGGGATAATCTAAGGAGTGGAGATGATCGTTGTAGATGATGCTAAAAAAGGGAAGGATATGATGTATAATGTAATGTAGAGTCAGTATCTCGCTTTTTAGAGCTTTCAAAGAATATAATGGACGTTTTCCATGTTTTCAAAAGCTTGGAAAGCGGAAACCTACGCAAAATAATAATCAGAACGGTTATATGATGTTGTCAATGGTGTCGTCAAACTTGTTAAGAAAAACTTGGGACGTAAACAGGTTATGCAATATATTGTTATCTAATAAGTTTTTAATGTGTTATGCTTTCTCTGGCTTTCTCCAGATGTAAAACGGAAGAAACATGCTTTCACCTAAATTTCGTTAACAATTTACTATTTCATGTTTAGTCACGATGAAATCCGAATACATCATACTCTCTGCGGAGTGACCATATATTTAATAAACCAAACAACTTATATATTATTACGAAGAAAAAGTTTGCAATAGCAGACAATTATTCTTGTTCACTTGATATTTTTTCTTGGAAAATATGGGGTATGGATGTTTTTGCACAAAACATACTTGAAGGTGAGCAAAATGGGCGGATATAATTTTTGTTTGGAGTTAATATAATAATAAGTCCTTACACATATTTTTGAAGAAGGAAAGAAGGGTTATTTCTGTGTAAAAATCTTATTTAAGCCCGCATCTTGCATAGAAACGTCCACAGAGTCCATTTTCTTCTAGACTTGGAGCAAGAGTTCATCGTTAATCCAGAAAATCTAAAAATGGAAACGGAATCTGAATGGACTTTGGAGGGATACTCAACCAACTCATCAACATAATATATTCAAAGAAACGGTTAACTGATTTCAGTGGACTTAATTACTGCCGGGCAATCATGCCAGTAGTCACTTCCACTCGAAATCAGTCAACCTGACTGTTACATCTTCACATTTCTATAGATTTAGAATAAAAACTCAATCTTGTGGACTTCATAATCTACCGTTTATTGGACATGGGGCAACGTGATACTCATCTTGCCTACAATCACCGTTGGATTTCTGTACCAGTCAAACTGATAACGGTTTGAGTGTACTAGGTCGACTTACAACCTAAAACAAAGCCACCATCATCATCATCGCCATCAATCTCATTCTCGCATAAAGTCTTTCAGAGTTGTGAGTGAGGTGCTCGTCCTTTTCACATCGAGACCCCATTACTCTCTGAACGATTTTGTGTTTTTGAGGAAAAATCATCAATGTCAATGAACAAGCGTCCAACTGGATCATGGGGAATTGTGAGACAGCATTGGAAACTATCAAGCAAAAAACAGTATCGATATTTACAAATGCCTTGTACGGACTAACCACTTGTTTGCCTTTTTTTATAAAGTGTTGGCCGGTCACGGTATTTGTAAATGTTGAAATGGCGACAATGACAATCAGTTTATTTTGGAGAATTCTATTTTATATCTAAAATATCCGCATTCATAAGTACACTATATGGTGAACAACTTGTATAGATTAAATCAAGTGGTCACTATTTAGTGTACTTTTGCGTGTTGGATATCTCAACAGAAAATGAAGATCGCAATAGATATGTATATTTCTCAAATTGGATCTTTCCTCAAATTTTTTGTTTTGTGTAGATGACAATAACCGGGACACTATTTTTCAAAATTATATTTTAAAGATTGAGAAAGAGTTTCCCAGTTTTTGTCGTTTACCCTTTTCACCACCATCCAACTCCAACAGCATCATCGTGATCTCTGATACAGCGTCCTTCTGGATGTAGTCAAGATCAATGAAAAATGAACTGAAAAAAAAGGAAAGCCGATGAAAAGTACATCTTGTTTACTTTCCCTGATTTGGGCGGTTTTTAACTTGAGAGGTGGCAAAAAACATTAAGTCCTCTACTCGATTAAAAACACCCAGATCAGTGGAGATGTATCAAATCAACAAACCGGAAACTGGAATTACTTTTACTTCAAAAGTCATAACCATTTTGAGTCAACTTGTTCTAATTGTTAATTTAATAATTGCTTAATACAGAGTCTCAAATAAACATGAATTCTGATTTTCATCAATATTTACTTTGCAGCATTTTATGTTGCATAGAAAACATCAGAAAAATATTTGTATGCATACCAAATGAATACTGAATGCTAATTGACATGAAACCACAGATGTTCTACAGTTTTATACTAACACATTTTAGATCAAACGATCATGGAAGAAACCTTTCTAAACAAAAATGGTATGAAAATATGATGACATTTTGATATTCCATTTAAAATGACGAATCAAATCATACTCAAAAGTTAGTCGATATTCAGAAGTCAAACCAGTCAGATCAGTTTCTCTGCTTAAAAAGGACCTGAAAAATGGATAATGGTAGGTAAAACGCATCTTTTCGCTGTTAAACCGGAAGTACTAAACATTTATTTCCAAAATTCGTTTGCTATATTTTTTTTTTTGCATCAGATCTTGTGAATCTCTGGTTCATCTGTTGGGCATTTGGGATGATGGTGCTCTTCTTCGTATTCATGGGACTCTTTCTCTGCTGCTGCTGTGAAACATCAAGAGAAAGAGCTACCAATTTGGGACGCTGGGAAAATCAAGCCCAAGAAGCTGTTGGACGTTTTCATGGAGAAAGCGGACTATACGGTGCTGTTGGGGCATCAAGAAACGACAACATTTGGCTGTTGGATGATCTAACTTTTGGAGATTTGACCGAAGAAGGGACTTCCTCGAGATCAACTAGTCATCAGGATCAGGATGCAAATTCTGGATGGGGAGGACGAGGAGGAGAAAGGGCTGCCCAAAGTTCTGGGGCAATGCAAACCTTGAAGTTGCACTATACTGGGATGGATGAAAGGTTCAATAAACAAACCGAGTGGGAAAGCATGTTGTAAAAAAATAAAACAAAAGCATTTTGTTTAGAAACATGTAATTCAATTCAGTATGAATTATAGAGAAACCATTTTAAGATTTTATTTAATAAAGTTATATACATGAAATGTTATAAAAATTATCAAAATTTTCAAAACTAAACTACTTTAAAATAGTTGAAAACGGACTTCAACCCTGCATCGATTGTACCCACAATGTACTCAAAAAGGCTTTTGTTACTTTCCGATGTTTTTAGAACGGCTGAAAATAAGAAATAAAGTTAATATTATTGCAAACTACAAATTGACTATGAATATTCGTTTCGTTTTAAATATATCATAAGTATTACTTTACCTGGCGAATTTCGTCTGACCCGAATTGAGATTTCCTCATTCTTTGCATACCTGTCGTTGTGTTGATAAAGTTGCTTCAGTGTTGTAATCAAAGCTATCATAAAAAGTATCAAAGAACAATGAACAATTAGCTTAGTCGTTATCTTTTCTTTTCTCAAATTATGTCTTAATTAATTAATTACTTGAGTGGTCTTCCGGGTGTATTACTCCTATAGTCTCCTTCATCGCAATAGGCTTTGCGTTTAGAGAAATGATTAAAGTGATAAAAATTACGATGATGCTGCTGGTGCAATGCATTTTTGGGAACGTTGGAAAATAAACTGGATAAAAATGGGATATGAACTTGTTTAAGAGAAATACGATGTTGAAAGGTGGAAGGAACTGGTGTTGAATAAATATAATGAAAAATTAAAGTGTCAAATGCAGCATTAAAGTCAAGACAAAATACATGAAAGCAAGTAAAAAAAATTTTTTTTTTCAGTATGTACGTATTACGCAATAATTTGTAATGTAAACAATTTGGAAGGACATCCTTTTCTAAAAAATCTTATAAAACAATAGAACCAAAAAACAAAAAAGCCGGCGTCATTGACTAAAATAAAATTTCTATGCATTTTTCCTACATTTAACCTCCAAGTTTTGAGTTGTTTATATTAAATCATGCGAAAGAAGGATGTAAGAAGGACAGAATTGTTTGAAAATATCCGATACTTTTATGAAATACATGCATACCAACATATTTTAAAGTATAATGAGCATAGCATTTATAATGTAAAAATATTTTAGAGACCTTAATGCTCAAGGCCAATAATTTTTTTTAAAAAAAATAATGAGATGTAAAACTATCATATTCGCGTGTCCTTGTTTTTTTAGCATGCTAAAGCTAAAATAGATGTAAAATACGTAAACATGGGATTGGGTTTGGGTTATATTCAGATTACTTGTAAGTTATAAAACATTTGAGAACAGAATGAAAAGGGAAGATAAAGATTCATTATGAGATTCTCACTTTTTTCAAGTGGATTCTGTTGTCACCTTCTCTTCCTGGATGTTGAAGAGAGAAACATCTTTCTTTCTGTTTGAATTGAAGGAATATGTATATATTTTATTAAGAGTTTAGGACTAGGTATATATCGTTGACAAATAGATATAAATAAAGTTGAAATTGAAATGTCACCTTTGCTTTTAACTTGAAATTGAGCTCTTCTCTTTCTGCCTATAAAACTAATGAATGAAAGGGTAAATCAGAATCACGGATCACATAATTGACTATAAATTGTACTTGGAGTTAGATCAAAATGGATTGCATAGTCTTTTATATCATGTAATATTAAAACAATGTATGTGTTTTCATCTTCGGGCCATATACGCCAAAACAATTGGCTGATGCAATGAAATATAATCTTCTTTTAATGTAAAAAAGGGTCAAATTTTACCTTAAAAGCAGTAGGGAAACAAAGAGCTTATATGACATTGGGGTAAAAAGGGGTTAAAGAATTTATAATTGCTGGAGGCGTTGATAAAATTATATCAAAGATATTATTTAGAAAATGATTAGTAAACTTGCATGACATCCAACTTATTTTTGACTTTTGTTCTCAATAACCGTTAAATGTTTTGTTCCACGTGTGAAGTACTCACTTAAACTTTGAACAAAATGTTTGGAAGTGATTTGCGTAGATCGCTTTCTATCGCAAAAATGTCACCTCTGATGTTCTAACTTCTAAAGACATGCTGTATTGCTAATTGTTTACGAGTTAAGACAAATGAGACATAGAAATGATCTGTAAAGAAAGCTAAAGATGTAGGGAGACATATCTGAATAAGATGCGAATAAGGAACTCTGGAACTCTGGAGTCTGGGGGATAAGAAAGGAGAAGGAAAAGATATAAATTCCTTCAGAGTCGAAAAGACTTTCGATCAGATCACTACTCATTTCAATTTCTTTATTCTTTATTGTTTTTGTCAAAAAAATCTTTTAACCTTGTACAAATACAATTTCTATTACATTTCTATACCGCATCTTAAGATTTCATTAAATTTTTTGTCTTCAATTTTCAATCAGTTCACATTCAACTTAAAACTCAGAAACCATAAAAAATCTGAAAAAATGGGGAAAGGTAAGTTCAATTGACTATCAATTAGATACAGATCTATTTTGAGAAAATAAACATTTTTGTTTAACTGAATATTTTTCAGGAGAACCGTTGTTCCCCCTGATCGCATTTTGGACATTGCTCGGTCTCGCAGCCACCCTGTTCATGTTTCTCGTTTGCGTCATAATCTGTTGCAACCTGTGCGACAGTGACTCCGACGATGAAGAAACCGGCAACCCCCGCCGAAGAGGACGCCACCAGACCTCTGCTGCTGCTCATCATCTTGCAAGAAGGTATCACCAACGAAGGGCTTGGGAAACTGGGAGGGAGGATCCATTCATGCTCTATCAGAATGGGAACTACGGCTATGGAGGCTATCGGGCACCTCGTCGCTATCTTGACTTGGCAGCACGCCAAACCAATGGAACCGGATCTGGGAGTGCTATCAGGATTTCTGGACAGGTGAATAATGCCCAGGGGCCCGTTCCTGATGTGGTTCGGGATGCGGAGAGTGGTGTTTAAACACAAATGAATATTGAGTTTGGATGTGTGGACGAAAACGGATAAAAAATATCCTGAGAGAAAATACCTGTATAACTGTATACCTGTTTGCTATAGTACCTTCTCATGATACTTTAGTGACCTGTGGAAAAATCTCGAGTTACCTGTAGTAGATAACCATTTGTAATTGATAGTCTAGTAACTAGTATGATTGGAGGATGCTTAAATGCTCATAAGTATAAAGATATAATAAAGATATATGAAGAGGGATTTTAGTTTTTAAGCGGCATCATACCTATTTTGTGAATCATGAAGGGCATTATGATTGGAGGATGTTTAAATGCTCATTAAATATTTAAATATATATAAAGATATGATATAGAGATGGCTTTTAGTTTTTAAGTGGCATAATATTTTATGAATCATGAATTGCATTGAAGGGTATTTATTTTTGGTTTGGTAAAATCATTAAAAATTTGCATATAGAATACAATAAGAAATGAAATGTAGTCATGAGTCATGATGATTTATACAGATAATGACGACAGATAATGTTGGAGTTGAAGATGATGTAAGATGTAATATTAATGTTAAGAGTGAAAATGGTGGGTTTATTTCTTTACGAATGATGGAATGAATAATAATAAATAAATAAAATGTTGTCAGCAGCAGAAAAAACTTGAAATAAGTGTTTTCCTCGGGATTATTGAAAAATGCATCAAACGTTATTGCATCATGACATCCAAAGGCATTCTCATGTTGGAACATAAATTTGCATACAACTTCTTACATTGCTGATTAGCATGAAGGTGGAATGGAGAAAGTTGCATCTTGGACCGGAAGAAAGTCGGCCGTTGGATCCGGAAGAAAAACATTTGGATATAGTATCCAATTTCATCATGCATATTTTCAGATTTCCTACTCATTCTTCTTCAAATTTTCAAAATTAGTTTGCCAAGATTTCTTCATGTTCATTTTACATGACATTTTCCCTAAATTTCCATGTAAAATTACAACCCCTTTTCTTCACGTGTGTGAAGCATTCACTTCATCAAATCGTTGAAAGTCATTTGCATATATCGCTTTCCATCCAAAGTAAAGCCATCTTTTAATGATCTTTTATACTAATTGTTTGTGAGTTTAGACAAATGAGACAAAGAAATGGTGTGCAAAGAAGGCTGGAAATTGTAAAATACGCACATATTATTACCTGAATGCATAAGATGCTGAAAATCTCATTGCATCTTTTAATCTTGTAAATACAATTTGTATTAAATATATTTCCATAGTGCATCCTAAGATTTCATATTATTTTGCGTCTTTAAATTTTAATCGTAATAGAATTTCCTGTTCCCTAGAATGTTTATTGAAATGTAAAATGTTAAATGTTGTTGTGAGGTTTTCTTTATGTAAATACATTATTCTTAAATCTTTCCATGCAAACTCCGAGATTCGTTTGAGTCATCTTCCGGTAAGAAACGTTTTAGTCGCGATTTCCTACAGCAAAATGTCAAAAGTCGAAATGTTTTGAAGTAGTATGCCCAAATGCTGGTTCTGGATTGTCAGAAGTCGTTGGTAGTTGTCGGAAGTTGAACGTTTGGACCAGGAAGTCATTCGGATATAGTATCCAATTTTATTATGCATATTTTCCAATTTCCTACTGATTTTTCTTTAAAATTCGTCAAATTATTTTTCCAGGGGTTCTTTATGTAAATACATGACATTTTCTTTAAAATTTTATGCAGAATTAAGACATCCTGTTCCGGCACGAAATGTTTTTGTGACGATTATGTACTCGAATGTCAAAAGTCGAATTTTTTTGAAGTAGTATAAATACCGGTTCTTGATTGTGACTAGCCATCAGTTGTTGGAAGCTTGTCAACGTAAGTTCTTCCAAGAGGGAAAGGTGCAGTCCATTCCTATGGAGGCCATCTTCAGATTATAAAGGTTGGAGGTATTTGTAAAGGTAAGTTTTTGCTAAATCATTTTCTGATTTTTATCATTCTAAGTAATTCGTCACTCAATTCATTTTTCACATGTCGCAAACTGTCTCTTTTTCTATAGTTTTTCTTATTGAATCAGAAGCCAAAGCAGAAAATCTTTAACAGCCCAAAAGATTTCATCTGATTCCGTAATCCGTCAACTGCCAATTGTAAAAATGGACAATGAGGCGAGAGATAAAATCCGACAGTTGATGGAGGAAATAAGAAGCCTCCAAATTCAAAGGATGGCCATGGGCTATTTTACTGAGGAGGCGTTACAATGCCAGACAGAGATTTTCCGCAAGTTCGAGATTATTCACAGCATCACTGGAGTGGCCTCTACCAGTGTACTGAGGATGGAGAATCTGGGCTGGGTGACACCGCTGACGGAAATAATGGTAACGGATCTGAAGGAGACGAGGATTCCAAGTTTCAAGTCAAAAATTTGGAGGAAGGTCCAACAGTGGAAGAGGATGAAGGAGGAGGAGGAGCCTCAATACTTCCCTTCTTATTTGTACTATCCGAATGAGGTAACTGAGCTTATCAATCAGAAAATAACCTTTAACCCTCGTATTTCTAATAATATATTAATTAAAGCTTATATCAATTAATTTCAGCTAAAGGTGATGATTTTGGAGGAGCTGACATCCCCTCAGGATAAAATCAACTTAGTCAGGGCGATTCCCAACGACGGGGAGATGATGAACTGGAATGAGAACGAGCTATTGTTCGAATTGGTGAGAATTACAGATTTAATTTATTAATTAATTACTTGTACCTTTAAATTTTATCTATTGGATTTTATGGAACTCAATTTTTTGTCCAGGTTTTTCCAATTCTCATGAAAAAAAATCTACTCAAGGTTCAAGATCTGATTGACCTATCCAATGCAAGCAGTTCCTTTGAAAAGATGGTCACCGACTATTTTGAGGAAACCATTGACAATGGTAATGATGCCGTCATTCTTGTAACTCGACTCTCCGTCATAGAATCTTTTGAAATCCAAAATCTGAAGATTATTCCTGCCTGCGTATTATTAGACCGGAGGCCTTTAAACAAGCCAGATTTCTGGAATCAAGTAGCGCCTAAAATTCGAAAAGGCTTTATGTTCCCAGATCTGGTCCATGCTTCCAGATTTGCCGTCATGCAAGAAATTCAAAGATTACTTCTTGACCTGCCAAATTTAAGATGTTTGCGCATAGTCATGATCGCTCTCACAATTCCCGAAATTACGGACGATGATAGACGTTTGATTGAAAACTTGATTCTTCCGGATCTTCCAGATCTCAAGTTCCTCACATTGATCACCATTTTTTTGGATTCCAGTTTATTATGGAAATGTCTACTCCAAAAATATTATCGAGGTCTTGTTACTATCCGAATGAACTTACAATTTGTGGTCCCAGAGCTTCCAGCTCTAAGCTGCCCAGTCCTCATCAAACTAGTCTTGGTTGGCATCAGGATTGGAATTGATGGGAACCGAAGTTTGCGACTTCTCGAGTCTTTTTCTGGATCGCCACTGAAGACAATTCGAATGGTAGGCTTTGAAGGCTACGTCGGACAAGTGGATAATGAAGTATTCCCAAATTTAATGACCACCTTATCTCGTCTGTTTGGTGACACATTGGAGGACTTAGTAGTAGGAATGAGAATAGCCGCCTCCAGTCAAAGAGGTCATGAGAACAGACCAGATCGCACATGGATTATGGATCTAAGGTTCCCTAAATTGAAGAAGCTCCGTTTGATGACATATCCAGGGGACTGGACCTTCCTGCTCCAGTGTCCAGCTCTGGAGACGCTATTTGTTGACGCAGAGCATTGGCGATCCACAAATAATCTTTCTTGTCGTCCTCGCAGAATTCTTGACCTGACCAGAACTGTGGAATCCATTAAGGAATCTGGGATTTGGAAGATGTTGGCGTCTCTGAAGACAATAAAGTTCCGGAATCCTCAGATATTTCAACGAGATATACACTGGCGAAGGCCAAGGAGGCGCAATAAAATTTACACGGTTTCCCGAGCAGAGTGTATTGCTTTCGAACGGGAAAATACTGCAAATCACAACAACACAGCTAATTAATTTGATTATATTTTTCTCTGTTAACCCAATGTAGAATCACTGTAGAATCTTTTATTTGTGAAGATATTGAGAAAAAAATGAATTATTATATTAAATTATTCGGTCAAATAGAAACGTAAAATTATTAATTGACCATTAGAATTGGAGGGCTGTATGGAGTACATTGGCGGCAGAATGAATTATAAATAAATATGCAATAAATATGAATTAAATTGAATTTTAACCATAAAATAAATTGATTGGTGCTTAAAAAATTATTCGCTTATTTGCATCTTGACAATTTGTCGATGAATCTCTATACTTTTTTGAGATCGAATTACAATTTTCATGAATATTTCCAAGACGTATTTAATAAGAAGCAGACTGAAAATGATTCACAAAAAAAACAGGATCAAGTTAAGGTTAGGGCGTGTACTTTTAGTTTTTTTCGCCGATACGTTAATCTTACATAATAGCATGCATCCAAGATTTGACTAAAAGTCTTGTGGACCCAATAGTCTAGAATGGAACGCAACTTGATACTGGACTCCTAAATTCTACTTTTGGGCATTTTGGACAGGTTTATCATCAAAATCTAATTGCATCTTGCATCTCAAAAAAGACCTCTAATAGTGGACAACCAATAGCAAAAGTACACATAAATATTCGTTTGGAGGAGGGGCAGTCAACTAGAACAGGTTTATGACATCAAGGTAATTCTTTGGACTAAAAATTGGAAGATGATGAAATCCTCTAAAAATCTAAACCACGTACATTACCTTTGTTATTGGCATTTTCTAAATTTCAATACTTCCATTCAGTCGCAATGAATATAAAAACCGACAATATTTGAAGATCTCTCAATTAACAAATAGTTATTAACATTTATTAAAAATTTTATGCACATTGACCTGATACATCTCAATACATTGAAAAGATCATCATCACCAGAGCCATAAAGTTTATAAAACATTTTCTCCATATGACCTTCAAAACATATTTCCAGTTCATCCGTAAGCTGCCGCAATAAAAAAATAAAACATTTAATGGTTTTTGGCTATCAATCACCAAACCAAAAAGCCTGTCTATTATGAAGCCACCTTTTTTCAAGAAGTATCTTGTTTATTGCACTTGCATTTCCAATATTTCCTTTTTCAACAACTTTGCACAAATAAGCAGGTACCTTTCCAAAAAAACTCAATCTCTGTCTGGCATAAACACTTACGTTTACGTGTAAATTTTTGAGTGGAACATTCCATAAGAAAAATTTATAGGCTCAAATTCAGCTCTTTGTTCGCAGTCCGCTCGTCCTCTTTGCATACGTAATGAGCTGATTTACAATTATTGGAAACGGCCATGTACCTAACAAAAAAACCAGTAATTTTTTTTTTCGTCCGCGTTTGTACCTAGCACTAGCACAAATAACACGTACATTAATATTAATATCATCTCATCAATTTTATAGGAATAGCAATGGTTGGATAACAAATGGTCAGAATATTTGATCCGTCATCGAGGTCTAAACCATTACATGTTCTACAATTCATCTTTAACTTTAACCATGCATTCATCTGTATCAATGCATATAACTGTAGAAATGCACCTGTAATCTTTTTCCTTATTAATCTCACTCATCGTCAGCTTATCTCGTATTTTCCAAGAAGAGCATTAACAACAAAGTGCACAAAATCCATATTGCACGCATATCTCCTCAAAGCAAAGATGAAGCAAAGTATATACCAAGCTAATACATTGGTTTTTATACTGGTATACAGTCCAAATGTAAACGGTAAACCACATTGAATACTACTTAACAAATTTTAAGATGAAAAAACTACTATTCTTCTGAGCCCAAATAAACTCACATTCCTCAATTAAGAGATCCAAGAAAATATGGAATGGTCATTTGGGGCAATGAAAGACGGTCGCGTTTAAAGATCTATTCTCATCTCATGTTATTCTGAGCATGAAATCCTCATATCCCAATAACAATAGCAGTACAAATTACTATACAGACAAGAGTAGGGAATATTATTATGACGTGAGTTGAAGTTGAAGTTGAATTCTATGTAGGTAGAAAGTTTTTTGTGAGCAGATGGGAAGAAAAACAAGTCATAAATGTTCACGCATTTAAAAGGTAGGTGCTTCTATTGCAATACAAGTCAAGTAGTAAATACGTTTGCACAATAAATAAGCTGAAATATCCACGTCAGCTTAAAAAATATATTACTTGGGAAAAAATCAGAGAAGAATCATATAGAACTTTTATAGTTATGTAGTTAGTTTGCAGCAACATTTCACATCTCAATCGCCTTTCAGCATTCACCGACTCAATAGGCAATACTTCTTTTGTCAGTGTTTTTTTTTAAAGTTAGGCCATACGTGAAGAAGGAGGAGGAAAATAAAACAATGTGGTTTTTAACAAAAAGTCTTTGTGTTTCATCAAGTTGAAAAAGTTTTTAACGGTTTTTAACGGTTAGTGACCAGTGGTCAAGGGATTGCTTGACTTGTTTGGAGGGTTTATATTTTAAAAATCGGGTGACATTGTATAAAAGGAAGGACGGTTTTTTATAAAGGTAATTGATTAGTTTAAATTTTAATTAATTGGGTTTGTATTGGGTATTATGCTAGGGGATTTTGCAATAGTTTGGTAGGTAAAGGTAATTAGTATTGAAAGTTAAAGATTAGAAGGATATCTAAGCTCCGCCCATATTCTTTTTAACGTCATTCATTAGCACTTTGTCAATAATTTTATTTTTGTTTGATGACTTTTGTGAAAGTGAAGATGATGTATGGCATGTATGAAAAGAGATTAGAAGAGGATTTTTTTAGTTGAGAAACAAAACAGGTCCTTTGGGTTTTTTTTGAATGAATAGTCCTTTTTGGGATGTGTGTGTTTTGTGTAAGGTCCTGTGGTAGAAAATGCGTGTGTGCGTATATGGATTTTATGAATGTGTTGTAAAGTAAGATAAGATGTTTAAGGTGCCTGAGAATTAGTAGTACTTGTGCATGTGTGGCATGTGCCCTTGTAGGTTTTGTTGAAAGAGTAAATTGGATTATTTTTTTATTTTGATATTCTTTTTTGTTGGTTTTTTTGTTTCCTCATTTGATATTCAATATTTTAAGGTAAAATTGGTAATTTAATTTAACTGTTTTGCGAGAGTATAAACCATTTTTGTTTGGGTTTTACTGATTGGATAATTAGATTTTAAAGTAAATTGGGAAAAACAAAGTTAGTTGCAGGATAATAGTTTAATGGGAAACAATAAACAATCATCGTATTATTCCGGATCGTTAGTTATGTCCTTTTTATTTGTTTTCCTGTCTGTGTAGGTGCCTTACAGGTAAATTTTTATTAAGGCAAAAGGCACATTGACTGTATTAAATATAAGCAAGAATACAAAAACGAAAAGGTTAACGACTGAAAAATAAAAACAGTTTGGGATCAAGTTTAGCAGGGAGCAAAACTTTTAGTCAGTTTCTTGCATCTTGCATTAAAGACAACAGGCTAACAGAGAAAATGGTTTAAAAATTTTAAAATCCATTGTGATAATCCTCACAAAAACGGTTTATTGCCGTTAGTTTTAGCATTTAGGCAAGCAAAGACAATCTATTGGATATTTTTGGCGAAACTTAATTAACGATGGTATATATCTAATTACTTTGAAGAAAATAGTGTCGAGGACACAGGTGTTCGAAAATGAGGCCCTTGTTGACATGCGGTCTCCTCTTCCTCTTCATCTACGGATGTGTGGCTCCACCAGTGACGGAGTCCAAGAAGAAGAAGCATGATAAGGAGAGTGCTGAAGACAATGAAATCGAAAATCAGGTAACCACTAACTAACCACACTCATTTAAGCAACAAATCTATTTCCAATAATTAATTGTTACCATTTCTTTATTCAGGCCTTTGACGTAGAATACAAACGCTATCTCCAAGAGGTCGTCAACATTCTCGAAAAAGACGAAGACTTCAAAGCCCGTCTCGAAAAAGCTGACCCCGACGACATCAAATCTGGCAAAATCGCCAAAGACATCGAATTCGTCAACCACAACGTACGTTCAAAACTCGATGAACTCAAACGCCAAGAACTGGAGCGTCTTCGACAAGCCGCCATGCGTCAATACGAACACGACAACGGGATTGACCGTAAACACATGAAAATCCCTGCTCACCTTGACCCCAACAATCCTCACACATTCGAGGCCGAAGATTTGCGTAAACTGATCGTTCAAACGACAAAAGACTTGGAAGAGGCGGACCGTCAAAGAAAGGAGGAGTTTAAGGAATATGAAATGCGTAAGGAGCTGGAATATCAAGAACAATTGAAACGAATGGACGAAAAAAACCGTGAAGCTGCTGAAAAATCTCATCAAGAAATGATCAAAAAACACAAGGAACATAAACCGTTACACCATCCCGGATCCAAACCCCAATTGGAGGAGGTTTGGGAGGAACAGGATCATCTAAGTCCGGAGGACTTTAATCCCAAAACATTTTTTCATCTTCATGACTTGGATGGCAACGGTCACTGGGATGCTAATGAGGTGAAGGCACTGTTTAAAAAAGAATTGGACAAAATGTACGATCCTAATGCGCCCGAGGATGACATGAGGGAAAGGATGGAGGAAATGGAGAGGATGAGGGAACACGTTTTTAATGAAACTGATCAGAATAAGGACCAGTTGATTAGTTATCAGGAGTTTTTGGAACAGACCAAGAAACAGGAATTTGAAAGGGATGAGGGCTGGGAACCATTGGATCAACAGAGGGAATATACCCCTGAGGAGTATCAACAGTACTCCAAGCAACATGAGGAGGAAATTAGGAGGATGATTGAACAGGGTTTGGTAAGTTGACAAATTAGTTTGCTTAAATAACAAATTCTTTAATTGTTTTAATTGCTTTTTCTGTGTTTTAAGTATTTATTTTTTTGTTTTGCATGAAATTATGTGTTTGCTCCATATTTATTTGCCCTCCTTTTGTGTGTGCTTGTGTGTTGTTGTGTGTGGCATTTAATTAATTGAGATCCCACCTGCACCACCTGGTTATGTACCAGTAATCCTCCCACCTGGTGCACAATTGCCCCCTGGGGCACTTTTACAACCGCATCCTTCCCAGCTTCATGGTGCTGATGGAGGACATCATGTAATGAGACTTTTTTTGATTTTCAAGAAAAATGATCTAACCCGACCTCTTGCTTTTTATTTATTTTTAAATTTTTATCGTTACTAATTTAATTATTTATTTTAAATTATTATTATTTTCAAAATATTCAATTTGTATTCCTGGTAATTTTGCAGATGCCACCTCCAGGAATGCATCCAAATGCTATCCATCCCGGTCAAGGATATCATCCCCAGGATCCTCAGCAAATGCAGCACCTGCAGCAACAGCAGCACGCTTATCAACAGCAATTGGCTGCTGCACATCACCAACAACAGCAACAACTCCAATATCAACATGGTCAACAACAAGCTGGAGGAATTCCTCAACAACAGCAGCTCCATCACCAACAACAACAGTTCCAACCTCAACATCATCAACAACAGCAACAAGTCGGTTATCAACCACCACCTCCACAACAAGCTCCTCCTTCCCTTGGTCAACAACAGCAACAGTTTAATAATCATCCTAGTCCTCCTGTCGTTAACCAACAACAGCAACAACAACATATTCCACTTCAACAAGATCAAAAACATTATCAACAGCCTGCTGCCGTTAATCAACAGCAACTTCATCAAGTAGCACCTTCCGCTCCTAGCCAAGTAGGCCAACAGGTTCCTGTACAACAACCACATCAACAACAACAGCAAGGTCAGGTTCCACAAGGTGTAGCACCACCTGGTGGACAACAGCCTATTCATCATCAACAACAACCCGTTGCATCCCACTGACGAAGACCAAAGATTAAACATTAATTAATGACCCCATTAAACACGTATACATAATAATTATATATATTTTTGTTGAGTCATTATGTAAAATTCATCTCCTTGGCAACGTTAGAATCTCTTTTAATTATTCTCTCAAATTATTATGCATATCTTTTTAAAAAATAGTTAACTTTAAACATCGTCAACATTCCTCCTCAATCACTCTTTTTTCCACTAAATAGTTTTTACAACGACCACATCTCTTCAATTTAATCATTTCTTCTTTATTTTGGTGCTAAACAAATTTGTAAATAGTTAAAATATAATTAATTATTATGCAATTAGAGTAAGACGCCGTTGTAATTACGTTTAAATTTTAAAAACTTTTCATATCACGTCTTTCCTTTATTCTCCTTGTCTTGTCAATTGTTATAAAGAGTAACTAAAAATTAATGTTGCATAATATTTGAAAATATTGTCTAACAGTTTAATTTTGTTTAGAAAAAATAATTATTGATGACTGACTTTCATCAGACTGTATTTAAAAAAATACTTTTTAGCTTAATTATAGGGTTATATTAGTTTGTACTACTAGTTAACTTTGAATGAATGCTTTGAAAATCTACAGTGTGCTTGTCATTTTTTTGTCAAGGTTTTTTTAACGATTTTTTTAGTCCAAAAGGAACTTTAATGAAATGTTAATGTATTTTTTGAGTAATTATATGTTACAGTTATCTACTTTATCTGCCTATCAGCGTATTTTAAACTAGATGAAATGCCCGTCACAAAAAGACGGGCTCTAGAAAATAACTGTTTTAGCAGAAAAATAGTTTTCTCATAAA